>CABFWO010004297.1:0-28840 GCA_902155825.1 Timema genevievae | reverse complement strand
TTTGACCCTAAGTAGAAGGGAAGCGTCAGATGTAAGGCACTTCCTGGTCAGCACGCGAGTCGAGAAAACATGCTGAGGGACTTTCTTTTCAGCACGTGAGTCGAGAGGACGTATATTGTAAAGTTCTAATACGTGTGGATAAAAGTGTGCGTAGAGATGGGTGGGAGGAAAACTAGACCATGTGGCTAAAGGCCCACTGCATTAATTATTTCTCATCTTCATGTAATAAGTATTCTGATTCATCTTTACCTTAAGTAACCTAGTGAAAATGTCTTAAATGTTTCTCCATAATAAAACTTAAAACTTCTACTTCACAAGTTCCATTTATTTAATCGGAGACGTCCTCTACCCCCACCATAATATTAAGTAACCCCGAGATGCTCTACCAAACAAACTGACTGCCGTGGACCGATAACAAGAGGAGAACGAGAGGATGAGACGTGACTAGGTACAGCGTACACACCAATAACATGAAATAAATTGACAATAGTAGAGTTATGACGATTTTGCCATGAAAACACTCTCAGTGTCAAATATGGAAAGGTAAAAGTTTTCAGTTTTTTAATGCGAACACTATGTATGTATGACTATAGAACAAGACGCCACCTTGTTGAAACAGTACCGTCCGGCAGTAAAAAAAAAATCGCCACTTTCGTGCGCACAAACCACCAGACCTTTTTTACATACTTGGCACAATGCCAGTTCACACATTTGACTTAGTCTTTGAGATGCACTAGAGACACAGATCATTAACTTTAAAAAAATAGAATATAAATAACACAAAATTGCAAAATAAATATATATATATATATATATAGTTGTATCTATTTTTCCCCCAAATAAGAGATTAACCTAATAGATTAGTGTGCACCAATTTCAGGTGCACACGGACGACACAAGAACAATGAGATGTCTCATGACTAACAAAACCAAAGACCCTGGTTCGATTCTTCCCTATTCTAAACAACAAAAACTAATTTTACAGATAAACTAAAGTTACTGTACAACCAATCGGAAGGCAATAGAAACTCACACATTTATATTATGCATACTTCAACAATATCAGAGTGAAAGAGTCGCTGGTTCGATCCTCATCTGTCTTTTCTATCCATAACCTTGTTAACTTCTTATCTCTACAGAAATTTACTGTCAATTCTGCTAGTACATTTTCTTTTAACAACCTGAATTACAACAAAAGAAGTACACTCAAAAGAGTATTAATGAACGTCTTAACGTTCACTGATGTTTACGAACTTCTTAAGGATATTTTCCCTACTTTTATACTATAATAAACACACTAAAAACATTATAACTCAATGTAGTGACGTTCCCTTGTGTTTACGAATATAATTAAGGATTCTTTTAACCTAATTTACAAAAGAACAAACATATTAAAAAAAAATCTTAACGAACGTGATGACTGACAGTCATTCGTGTTTACAAATATAACAAAGGACCAGTCCTGCCCCATATAGCTGCTGTGAAAGTAGACTTCATCGTTAAGGGAATATCTGACACCGGGAACTCATCTTTCTTTCATAAAAAAAGATGTCAGGAGCTAGCGAGAGAAAAGAAAGAGACACCGACGGCTTAAACTCCACAAACGACCAAGCCGACTACACACAGAGCAACTAAGCTACTGTGTAGACTTCTCAGGGGAGACCAAATAAAGGACCCCACAAAAAAAGGAAATAAACAAAAAACCTAACAAGCCCAAAATTCCCTCCAGGAAAACCACGACCAACATGGCTATAGTGTCGCAGCCCCGACCTGCTCGAGATATTTTTTTGGCTGTGTCATGTGAGCTCGACGCACAGGGAGCCCACTCACAGGGTTCACTAATTGGATTGTGACGTCACTCATGAATCTGTATATGGTCACCGGGGCAGACCACCTATAACACAATTTAACCGCAACACCACGGGCTTTGTCACTAATTTGATGTATTTGATACACCACTTTGTCACCTATTTTGAATGGCATGTCATGCCTACCCACATTGAAGTTTCTGGCTACCTTCTCGTGTGACCGATTCAGCTGTTTGAAAAATCACTCCACTTGCCTAGTGAAGGGTTGCGTCTGTTCAAGCGGGAGTTGCCATTTAACATTAATAGGAGATGGTAGCTAGTGTCCCATCATCAGCTTGGCTGGGGTGGCCTTATGGCTAGAGTGAGGGGTGTAATTGAAAGCTACCTGAAGCCAGGATAATTTAGCGTCCCACTGGCGGTGGAACGTGTGGTGGAATGCAATTAAGGTGGACTTTAAATTCCCGTGACAACGTTCACACAAATTTGGTGCAGGATAATAGGGAATTGTGGTAATGTGCCTAATGCCTAGATTAAAACACATATTTTTGAAACTTAAAGAGGTAAATTGACTGCCATTGTCTGAGACAATGCTACACGGAATTCCAAAATTTTTAAACACTTCCCTTTCTAAACCTTTTAAAGTCGTTACTGAGGTAGCGTTTCTCAATGGAATGAACCATGTGAACTTTGAAAACCCGTCCACGACTGTTAAGACATATTGGTTCCCATTCACCGACCTTGGTAGGGGGCCAAAGAAGTCGACGAAAATCCTCTCCATGGGGAACCTAGCCACACTGGAGGATAGCATGCCAACGTTGTACTTTTGGGCGGGCTTAGCCCTTAAGGTGGGGTGCTAGTGAGCGCCGGTTTAGTGCATTAATTTTGCAGTTTTTATAGCATAAACATTTTTTTGGCCAAAATAAATCAAATATTTCTTCTATAGAAACATAGAGTTTTTCTACACATGCTAATCTCAAGAGTTCTTGAACATCTCTTATGAGAATAGCGGCATTTGGTGACAAACTTTTTAAATGCAGAGAAAAAGTTGTCACTAAATACCAGGACACCCTTGACAGATATTAAAGAACTGTTGAGATTAGCATGTGCGTAAAACTAAACTCTATGTTTCTATAGAAGAAATATTTGATTTATTTTGGCCAAATAAATGTTTATGGTATAAAACTTCGAAAATACTGCCCTAAACTCACGCTCACTAGCACCCCATCTTAAGCAATTTTCACAAGCTTTAACATGGTCGCTTAAATACCTGTCCATACCCTTCCAAAAGAATCTTTTTCTAACTAAAGCAATAGTTTTGGCAATGCCCAGATGTTCCCCCACCAGAGACGTGTGATAATATTCAAATAACACCTGCCTATAAGAGGCAGGAACACATATTTTACACTGAAACTGACAGGAGGGCTTAACATACAAAATATCTTATTCTAATTTATAATAAAGGATTTTTTTTTTATTTTTCAAGCGAGCTCGCATGCTCTCTAACGTCAGATCTCCTGCCTGTGCGGATTTGAGAGAAGTGAATAGTTTGGGTAATTGAGTCAAGAATAAGACCTTGGGGTGTGAAGCGCTGTACCCCAAAGTGGCAATAGGGGAAGACGTTTCCCCCGAAATTAGCTCAAACATTCTTGATAAAGCTTCTGCTACTGAATTTTCTTTCCCCTTTATATTTATAATAGTGAACCGAAATGCTTGCAACTGAGTGATCCAACGGGCAATTTTCTCAATTTGCAGTGGATGGTTCATCAACCAAGCCACGGTGGAGTTATCAGTATGCAATTCAAAAACATTAGACTCAAGATACTACCTAAACTTTTTGGTGGAGAAAATTTTTGCCAATGCTTCTAGTTCATATGTAGGATAGTTTAGTTCATGTTGATAGGGCGTCCGGCTGGCATATGCCACAAGTATGATCTCCCCTTCAGTTTCCTGTGCCAACATAGTTCCTAGCCCTGACTCGGTTTGGAGAATAAACCTTTTTTGAAAGTCGGCCATTTTCAAAATGGGCGCTTCAACCAATGCCTGTTTTAATGTTTGAAACGCCTGCTCGGCATCATTCGACCATGTGAAATTGATTTTGTCCCTCTAAGCTTGTACAGGGGCGCCGCTAAAGACGACAAGTTTGGTATGAATCAGCCAAAAAAAGCTATCATACCCAGAAACCTAGAGTTTCTTTTGAGTGTTGGGCACACGGAATTCTCTTATCGCCCGGGTTTTCTCCGGATTTATTTCTATTCCCTTATGGGAAACAATGTGACCTAAATACTTTATCTGGGATACCACTATTTGCATTTTATGGGGGTTTATCGTTAGTTTGCCCTTCCTCAACCTGGTGAACACCTCTCTCAAGTGCTTTGCATGTTCTGTTAAGTTTTCGGAATATATGACGAGGTCGTCAAGATAGTTATAGACGAATTTGAGCTGTATGCCCTCTAAGATCTGCTACCATGAAACGACTCTCTCCTCAGTCTACAACATTGCTCTAGGAGTTGTAGGCCCATATGATCTTAATGTTAAATTATAATAAATCGTTTTGTTCATAGTTCAACTGTTTTATTTTACACAACTTAAACTAGTGGATAGAAGTGAAACATAGGGTGGTTTGCTTGCGCCTCCCAAGCAAGTGGTGGTACGGGTGTCGAGCGTGTCCCAGTGACGGACGAGTTTGCCAAAACCAGGCTCAGCGCCGCTCTTGCAGCAGGAATGGAAACTACTNGGGGGGGGGGGGGGGGGGAGCTCGTTGCGTCACTGGCACAATACTCAACAAACTGTTTGCCCCCTAGTTTTTACAATCACTCTTACTGCCTTTGCCTTTATACAAGGGCACAGTAACAGTATTCTTACAGTCATTAGGAATATTCTAAATACCAGCGCACACATCCATCATCTCATCCATCATCTCATCCAATCCATTTTGTAAGCAATATATTTGAAAAAAAAACCTTTGTGTTTAATAAAATATTACATTTTCTTAGAATACATAACTAAACTACTATTACTAAATATAAAATATTAGCTTAAATTAAAATAATTATATGAAATATAAACTAAACTCATACCTGATGAATTGGAAGATTTTGTGTTCACCTTGCTTTGCATATTTGTATACCAGGATTCATTAGATGGTTGGTCATCAATGAGAAGCGAGCTTTCATCTTCACTTGCACGAAAATCATACACATCGCTTTAAAAAAAAAATTGTAGCATTGTGATGTTTCGAAAACCAATATAGATTTTATACACTATTGTTCTAAAATTATTAAAACTATTTTGGTAGCATCAAGTGGTTATATTGAATTTTTTCAGTAATAAACTTATTATTGAAGAAAATATGTGCATATATAGTGCTACTAAAATATGTACCTTTTAAAATAATTTTAATGGGCACACTTTATATGCAATTTTTAAACACAGGGAAAAATCCAAAATAAAATTACCAATTTTACTCTGTAAAGGACAATATGATTTAATTATCAAACCTTAACGAAAATAGTTTTTATATTATGATTATGGTAAGAGAACAAATTCATAAAAATATTATTAATCATAATAACCATTCTCTGTATGGACTTCTAAATAAGGATTGATGGGGCTGCTGTCAACATATAGGCCTGAATCAAATGTTAACAATAGTGGAATTCAAGACCGGTATCGACACTTCCGATTTAATTTGAATGTGATACAATCCTTTAAGCTGTGTAATGGATAGCCCCACCCATTCCACCATTGTATTTCTGGATAAGAATTGGCTGTGAAACAGTTAAAAAAAATTGTTTTCTGTTCCAAGTGAGATTACCTTAAAAGTCATCCCTACAAACGTTAGTCTCCATATTACATGCATTATTGCAATGCCACTTAATTAGAACAACCCAGCTTTTAGTCCTGAAAGGCAAAATAAGGTCTAGTCTTGCAGTTGTGAATTGGATCTTTCTCCAAATGGTCAATGCAAAAAATCACTATGAAGTTTAAGTGTATATAGACTGTATATATGCAGTTTTTCTTTTACATAAGATTCAAAGGTCTTGTTTACTTTCCTTTCAATCACTTTATCCAGTGTAAGGCTTGAAATTGATTAAATAACCTATAGAAGGTATGCTAGAATTTTCCCTGATGAAATTCTTCCCATTACTTTATTAAAAATATATTGTCAAGAAGTGATTATGATTCTATGACTTTTCATTCAGGTGTGTAATTGGTGGAGAGACCTGGTGTATTTTATTAGATAGACCTATTTCCTTGCTTTTAGTGACATTTGTAATGCATGCTTCTAAGAGTGATGAAAAAAATTATAATAGCCAGAAAATAATCCAATTAGCTGTAAACTTGTAAAAAGGTATTCTTTGAACTGCTGAATAGTTAAGCCTTTTAGTTAAGTCTTTTTGTGGTACAAGTTTCAAAGTTCAGAAACTTTTTTTTCACATCTCTTTATCAAAAGCGTGCTTGAACAAATCAATAGGTACATAAAGAGCCCCACTGTGAAGATTATTATTATTTGAAGAATTAGATGGAATAGGTTAACATCTTAAGGATTCAATGTTGTTCAAACATCACTACTTACAGTAGTTTGTAAACTTTTAGCTAGGTGTGGTTGTAAAACTGCTATTGTATGAGTAATTCTCAAATATAAGGACAAATATGTAATCCCAAAATAAAAAAAATAAAAATTTTAGGGAAAGTATAATGTATTGCTTGATTACACAAAATTTATTAAAGAACAAAGTGATAATACCAGCAAAGCTTGATTTTACAATTTCTCGTGTTTTTTTTTTAATTTTACCAAAGTGGCTACCCAAAATCCATCACCTCGCTAACGGTGTTTCAGATGTACATAAATGTTACAATCTCTAAAATCCAAATAAAATATGTATTTTTACCAAGTATAAAATATTTTTTTAACTATAATATAAAAAGAGAAAAGTTTTTCTTAATTTATTGGCATTAGGATTTTCTAATGAAGAATCATAAAAAATGCATATATAAGCGATGTCAAATTTTTCCAAAATCTAAAGAAAATTAAGTTTTACATACATCTCATTTTTATTTATGTTTTTAAATAACTCAAATTTTAATAATAGATAGTAATATTTAATTTTTTACTAAGACGGTTAGTAAGAAATAAGTGATTTTATCGTCGTTGGTTAAGTGACGTGGGTGTTAGCGAAATGATGTTTGGGAAAACAGCATTTACATTAAAAATTTCAATTTACTAACGTGAGCTACGCGACTATCATCAGTTTCGTCACCTTACTGACGTTTGCGAGGTGTTGACACCATTTTCGTCACCAAGCAACGTTAGTGAAGTGATGTTTTTGGCTACCTTTGAGTTTCATAATTATTATATAAGTATAAAGCGGTAAACCAACATTGAGGTTAGTTCCTGTGTTTCTATCGAGTACTATACACTTTCTAATACTAAAAAAAAAAGTTTGTTTCTTTTTTTGAAAATAACCAAATATTTATATAGGCAGGAGACATAAATTGTCTCTAAATTTGAAAAAGACCCGTGTATGAAGACATCTTAAATAATTGTTGAATTTCACTTAGAAGCAGCTGTCAATACCATTAAAAAGAGGTTAAAGTAAAGATTCTAATTTTTCAACTCCCCAACTAGAAAGTCAGATTTATCTAAACTTCTATGAAAAGACTTCAAATGATTGTTAAGACATTGAATCAATATTTTTAGGGGTGGACAGAATCCCAAATGCTTGGGAAAATGTCAGGAATTTATCCGTTCCCTAGAGTAAGGTGGGATTTGAACTTGAAGTTTCAAGTGGGAAACAATATTATTGTTCCAGCCAGTACTACTGGCTCATCATTGTTCAGTGTTAATCTTTTTTGTTCTGTGGCAAGCTTGGGGAAGGGGTTGGGGGTTGGAGGGGTGTTTGTAGAGAGAAACAAGCTGGGAAGTGCACGACTCTGTGCGATCCATCTATCAAGTTATTTGTTAGTTTCAACACGCTAGAGATCTTGAAAGATTTAGAGAGGGACAGAGATATATTAGACTTTAGCATATTTTGGGTCAAGGAAATAGTTTGCTAAGGTCAAATCAGCCTGTCTGTTGTGAGAAAATAAAAAAAAGAGTAGAGCATAAAGAGCTGTGGAACTAAACAACCTTTAAGATGTGTCCGTTCTAGATAAAATTTAAGTGGTAACAAACCCAAAGAACATTAAATGGGTATCAAACCTAGATAACATAAAGAACCTTAAAGGGGTATCAAACCTAGATAACATTTTAGGGATTTAAAATGTAGGACATTTAAAAAGGGTAAGAGAAAAAGTTCAATTTCTTATTTTATTTTCTGCACGCTTCAAAAAGATTCCATCAAAATGTTGTAAAATAAATTATTTGATCTATATTATTCAATATTTATTAGAGCTTTTACTATTTGATTTGATAAAAATTGCTATTCACACACACCCCTATCTATGTATATTAAGTTATATATTATTTTATTATTTATATAAAACTTAATAATGTCAAAGCTTTTACAAGTCTTACCATATTAGTTTAAAAACCATTAAATATTTTTGATCTTAAATTATTCCAGAATGTAATTTTAATGTCCGGTGCCGATACAGAGATTTAGACTTATTTCCAGACCATCCCTAATATATTTTTTAAGGATACTTTTCAAATACACAAAATATGCTATTAATACATTCAAAAATAGCATTTATAATTATTGTTGAGAATTCCAAACAAGCATGCATGTTTTTTAAGTATAGTGACAGGCAAACTGTAGATTATGTATATATATATTCCTTTGCTGATATAAATGTGCCAGTTTATAGAAATTTGTTTATAAAGCATCTAACAAACCTACCCAGTTTTATGGTAAATATTAAAGCATATTTCAGATGTTAACCCCTTGGTGTACTTTGAAGAGAAGGGCTCGTCATAACATACTACGCCACACAGATACTTTGAAGAGCAGGGCTCGTCATAACATACTACGCCACACAGATACTTTTATGAGCAGGGCTTGCATATAGTGTTCTTGCTTATACTTCATAGATGGCAGGAGCTGTATAAATAAAACTTGGCAGTTTTATTCAAACAAAGTTTTGTTTCTTTTTCAATTTTTTCCTTATTTCTTTCATGAATTGCGGGGTTACTGCCATTGCCGGCAGGAGTGTTATAAATAGAACTTGGCAGTTATATTTTTCTACACGCCCCCATGAATCGCAGGCAGGAGCAGTATGAATAGAACTTGCAGTTTTATTCATTATATTTCAACCAAAACTTTCATCAAAGTTTTTTTTTACAAAGAGGTGTTATTCAATTATTAGTACAGTCAAGCTATGAAACGGTGTCAACTAGTAAACAGAAAGTTTCTCGGTCTAAAAAATGGCTAACTGACAAAATGACACAGATAATTTGTGTTTCTGATAATGAAAATGATTTAGTAGAGACTAGTGATAATGAGGATGTGGATTTTTCTGATGATTATGATAGTGAAAGTGTAGAACTAACTGAAGGTGTCAGTAATAATAACATAGATAGGCCTTTTGAAAGTGATAGTTCTTTTGACAGTAGTGATTCATATTCTGAAAATTGAAAAATGACACCTGGACACAGGAATCGAACCCGGGGCCTTTGGCTTAGTACACCAATGCTCTAACCACCGAGTTATCCTGGATTCGTCCCGTGCCCAGGGTCATTCTTCACTCATATTTTAAGGCAGCCAATCAAACAATTTTATATACAGGTGAAAAATGAAATCATATATATAAAAATCGAGGCTCGGCATGGTCTTCTGGCGATAATAATCTGTACAATTTATCTATTTAAGGTAAGAGTGGTAATCCTTGAACAAAGTATATACAGTCCAGTAGAGTAATTTTTGTCAATAATAGTTATAATTTGCTATGATAAGAACACGCATAGTGTGGAAGAAGGGGGAGAGATATAAACTTAAGGGAAATCGTGCATCGGATTCTTTTTGAGAAAAAAAAAATTCTCAGCAAAACTAATATAATTGAGTTTTGATTTTAAATATATATATTTTATGTATTTTTTGTAAATTTTAATTTGCTTTAAAATCGGTTTTAACTGATAAAATTTGATTAATTTATTTTTCTAAAACCATAATTTCAATGTATTTGATTTTTTATATTTTACTTAATAAATTACTTTAGAATAAAGTGTAAGTATTTCAATACAATCGCCTAAATACTTTTTAAATAATTTAATATTACTTCAACATCTAAAATAACACTTTTATAATAGTTTGTAATTATTTATTTAATTTTTATCTTACTGTGTTAAAGTTTCAAGTTTAAACCAATTTTTTTCGTGGATTAGTTGTGAACTAACAAATTTTTTACTATTGCCTTTAAGAGGTGAGATTTTAAAACTTTTGATGAATCCATATCGTGGTGTAAATTGCTCTAACACATCATTTCACTTAATACATTTTTGAGTGGAGCTTCCATGTTTGAGTTACTCTATAATACCAGAAACTAGCGCCGAATTTAAGAATTTGATTCTAACATTTAAAGTATACAAATACCCCTCCCCTCAACCCCCCTTTTATTTTCTTTCACAGCTTTAACTTGTGATGGCTGATGAGAGCACTCACGGCTGTGGACACCGCCACTCAAACAAGAGTAACAGTTTATCCCATCTTGTGTTGCAATTCTGAAGCTCGTCTGGTCAGCTCATTCCACATTTAGTGATTACATATTTTATCTTCAGAGCAGTAGGTGGTCGTAAACTTTCAGACCTTACCGGAAATTTTTTAGATATTTTTTTTAATATGGCTAAAAAACCTCCACCAAGTCGTATTCGCAAGCGAAATAAATTTGCTAAATAAGGTCGCTAGATGGAAAAAGAAGCTAAATGGAAAGTAACTATTTTTTGGTAAATATATATCTATGTGGATAGGCCTAAATTTGATAAACAATATCATTCTGGTTGTAAAGATAACATATTTTATTTATAAATATTTTTGTTTTAAAGAAGTCATTGAGACAAATAGCAACGTTTTGACTATGGAGTTTGATCCAGTCGTGTCACCAGATCTCAGTACATTTAGTCTTCGTGAACCAGAGCGACATAAATCAGGAGTCAATCATTTACCTCGCTTTTACTATTCAGTTCCTGACTAAACTTGACTTTGCAAATAACAATAACAGATACTATCACAAGGTGTACCATAAAATTAGTAATTCAATGGTGATACAAAATTTAACTCTTTAAAGTATTAGGCTACTATATATCCTTCACTACTCAAGCTCTTATCTTTTTTGCTAAAGTTTACAAAACCATCCTTTCCTCCCCTCTCCCCAAATGGCCAGGCGATGAACAAAAAAATTGTAATTCAGAATTAAACACATCTGAGAGGATCCGGAGTCCAGGATGACCTTAAAACATCACTTCTTTTGAGTGTTAAATTTGAAAAAAAATTTGGTAGATATTCCGTACTCCCTCCTCCGGGTAAAAGTTCTTCCCCTTTCCCCAAAAATTGCTTCCACCAGACCAAAATAAACACCGTTAAAAACAGAAATTGAATATCAGTTTCTCAACACCGGAAAGTTTGTCCGCAATAATTAAAAGTCCTTATTTTTAAAATATGTTGGATAATACCAAATTTGTTCCAGATTGTTCTAAAAAAATAATAGTATGTTCCAATTCGATTCATAAAAGAAATGTTTATGTTTAACTTTATTTAAGAGTCCCTTTATGACTCGTCTACAAACATACCCACTTGTCGGACTCGTAATTATACAATTGCAAGCTTACTCGTAATTACATCCCTCTTAAATTCAAAATAGTCATTCTACAATGAGAAGTAGTAAGACATATTTCCACCAATGGGAATTAAGATGAGTTAACCAATGAAGAAAATAATAAATACAACAGACTATGCCAATAAAATCATTGAAATAATATGATCAATAGACCATTCAAATAAATAAACATATAGTTTTGTTATTACAAATTTGTAGAGCATGGTTTTGTTTTATTTATTTTTACTATTATTATTAATATTATTAGCATTAGTACACAGTACGGAAAAAAGGCGCTCTTATTTCCTGGGTATTGAGTATTAAATGTAATGTAAACGCTCATAACTACCTAAATCATAAGCAGCCCCCACATTTTTTGAAAAGAACTTTAATTTATGTTAAATTAAAATCATCATTTATTTGGGAAGCTCTTGTTTCTGATACATTTGGTGGGAATCATAACTAGCCTGTATTAACGTTTAGAAAACAATATTAAATTATTATTATTATTATTATTGCTCCTAAATTTCACCTAGCACACATTCTATGAAACTATCATTGAATCCAATTTTAAAAATTTAAGTGCCACACAAAAAGAATATAGAGCAGACATACACAACCATAGACTATTATTACATGATTAAAGCCATATTAAAGTTTTCAAACACACATCACTTCAGATTATTAACTATTATATTATTGTTTTTATTAATTAATTTTAAAATGTAATATATCCTACTATATAATATTATTGTCAAGAAAATAAAATGTTCTCCTAGATTATTTAAATATGTAATCATTTTATCTGATTATAATGGTCTGATCATTTGTTTCTGATTGGCTGAACGCAAGCAAATATTCCATATTTTGGCCTTCTATCTATTTGATAAGTGGTAAAATTAGTGGTGAGTGAAGGCTTTTGCTTTTTTTTATATATAGAGAGGATAAATACCCCCAAACTCCAATTTCTCAGAGTTTCTTTTAAAAATTTTAAGCGATCAAATCTTTTTGGTTATATGAAGTGGTCCCTTTAACTTCCTGTCTAGTTTAAGTTTCTACCACCATTGTAATTAGTTGTTTCTATCAGTTTTTTTTAACTTTTTACCAAACTACTTCCAGTTCACCAACCCTGAACTTGAAATTTAATAGGTTAAGAATGATTTTATTAATCGGAGTAGTAACCCCCAACCCCTAATGCCACCCCAATTTCAGGATTCCCATTTTGAAATGTTCGTAGTTTTTGTAAGTACCCTCTGATGAACAATTATGCAAAATGTTACCCTTCTAGCTTTACGGAAAGTGGGAGAATTAGAATTTGCGAGTAGGTTTTTTTTAAGTTTGAAACCTCCTCCCCCATTTCCTTAACATTAAACTTAAAATTTCATAATTTAAGACTGGTTTTATTATCTGGATTAGTACCCTTACCTGCGTAACAAAATTAAATTTTCTACATTCCCTTAAAGGATTTTTTAAAATTAATAGACCCCCAATATCCCACCTTATCAAATCCCGGATTCCCATTTAGAAATTTGCTTAATTTTTCTAAGTACTCTCTGTTGTACAAGTATACCAATTTTTAACCCTCTATCTATTCAGGAAGTAGAAGAATTTAGTGATAAGTGAGTGGGTGAGTGAGAGCTTTCACATTTATTACTTATTTATTATTTATCACCACGTCTTACTACCAGTTTGGGTTATACACTTAAGTACTAATAAGCTAATGGGTTAGAAATTAGGAAGGTTGAATATACAGAAAGTGAACCCACATTTGTATGAAGGGAGAGTGGAAAACCATTTAGGAAAAACCACCCCCAGTTCACCCGACCGAGATTCGAACCTTGATCTCCCCGTCCTCGGCAGTTGAGCTCAACACGACTAGCTCGTTAGCTAACTACGCCACCGAGGCGGGTACTTTCACATTTAAATATAGAGAAGATAAAAAAATAACAAATCTAGGCCTACTTTATAGATTCCCGATATGAAGAACGGATACACCAGCTATGCAGTATAGTATTATACGAGTAAAACCACATGTCTTATTTTAATCAATGGATAAAGTAAAGTATTGATCTTTAATTTATATTATATATTTATTTTGAGCCAAATTTATTTCACCCACTCAAAGTATGCCAACTATCCCTAACCTGAGCTAGTTCTATCCAGTCCACCTCACTACATCCTACCACTTTCAGGTCCATTCTGATGTTATCCTCCCACCTGTGTCAAGGACTTTCCAATGTTCGGGAGAGGGGGGAACCACTTAAGAATAAACAATCTTAGTACATTCTGTCGGGATTCAAGCCTCAACCTCCCCATTACCAGCAAACTATACAAGATGAGCTTGACATTTATTCCGTGTGTTGGTAATAAGTAAATCTATTAATCGTTTATAAAGACAGTTTTTACTATTGTATATCTCTACTCTTCATTTAACAAATTAATATAAAGTCTGTTCATGATAGGTTTTTAGCCTGGATGACAGTTCAAAAATCATATGTTTAGGTTTTGGGTTGCCTCCGATACTTTAAACATAATTAAAAGTACTTATTTTCCATTCTGGAATGTCATCTATGATGTGTAATATAGCTCATAAAATAATACCTTTTAATACAGGAATAATATTTACTTGGAAAAGAGAAAATACTCGTAATTTTTTATATAGGTAATAAATTATTTTATGCTTATTTTATTGTATTTCAAAATATTTAACTGAATAAAATATTTTTATCAAGTGCGTGGGTGCATCAATGTAAAGAGCTCGTTTTCGTCACGTTCAATCACACGGTTTATATTCGTCACTCACCATTTTGAGGCTATGGTGAAAGCTTTCATGAAAGTGATGGGAATAATTTTTTTTAAGTAGAATAAAATGACAAATAAGCTTTGTGCCCAACATCAAATAAATATATAAATAATATTGGCCTAAATTACTGTGGTTAGCTATCAAATTCATACATTACCATATGTTTTCATTACAATTATCCAAAGTGACATATGTCATCTGTTGGCGTTGGAATATATTAGAAATTATTGCTAGTAACTTCTTGAGCTGTCATCCAAGTAAACTAAGGTCGTGAATGTATTATAGCTAGGCCTACTGTATTATTATATGTTCATCTAGTAAAATGCTGCTTTATTTAATCTTTGCGAAATGAATCATCTCTACGGTAATAGCATTAAGAATGATATGTGGAAAATGACTTTAGTGTACTCATCTGGGATTTGAACCCAGGTCTCCCATGTAATATGCAAACAAGCTCTCTGATGGCTTATTTGTTTGTAATCGTTTTTGTGTAGTGGTAGGTAATCTGTTTATGTTAACAGTTTTCAGCTGTCAGTCACAAGAAACTCATGTATAGTCTTGAATCATTGGTGTGTACAACCATAACCAAGGCTCCACCCCCCTCCCACCCTATTGTCAACCAGCAGTCCCTTTTACTGCCTCACACAACTAAGTCAGAAAGATAAGGAATATTTTCTAGGCATCACTAAACTAGGGGATTCAAACTTGGGAGTTTTGTATTAAAATAACTCAAGTACAGATTTAAAATATGCGGTAGTAATTTGAGCTCAAGACAAACACAAGTCCGGCCACCACAAAGGTCCAAGCTCAACTGGCTCTTTGGTGTCCAATGCAGGTATATTTCAGTAATTCTGTGAGGGAAGGGGTTCTAGGAGGGGGTAATTTTATCATTTTTTACCTATTAAGAAATATATTTGGCCCATGACGAATTTATCACGTGCACAATTCGCCTTAAGGATATGGGGGAAATAATATAAGTGGGAGAGGAGTGAAAGAGTGCAAAAAGTAAAATAAAGTGATAAAGAAGAGAAAGAGAGATAAATAAAGGCTGAAGGGAAGTGCTAGGAGAGAGGGGCGATAGTGGAGGTAAATTGATCTGAAACGGTAGGGAGAAAGAGGTGTAGTGGGAGGAAAAATGTAAATGGGAGGAGGATGGAGGAGAAAAAATGATAATTTAGCATGACATAAAATGCTGTTCAGGGCATTGAAATTGAAAATATATTATAGAAGTTATATCAGTTCAACTAAACTTGTGCATAAAGTATTTTGAAATGAATTTAAATGGTAATCCTGGTGTAAATTATAGCCAGGTTAAATGATAAGTCAAGGGGTTAATGCATATTTTTAACATTTATAAGAAAATTTCCTAAAGTCTAAGAAAATATTTAGAACCCTTAATAGATGTTTCCTTTACTCCATTTATGTAAGCTATTTGTAACTGGCCCTGTAGAGACGAGTGATTAAGGTAAGTAATGTCAATGAAGGTCATTGGGGGAGCTATCTAACTTTTATCATTATTCCTGGGAACATAATTTGAGAAGGGAAATAGAAACAGGAAGGGAAGGAAGAATTGCTTTGAGTGGGTTGCTGTATATCTTTAGTTTGCTGAATCCTGAGAATGCAGCCAACATCAAATCGGCCATCAGCCCTTGTTAGAGCAAGGAGTTGCAGAGAGAACTTGTATTCATACAGCCATACTTTGTAAATACCTCTTGACACAATCACCAAGCTTAAAACAAGAGGTTTACAATTATTGGAATGTTTGGAGCTGTTCCACAAAGAATCAAATGATAATGTGCTGGGTATAGATGGGAGAATCATGGCCGAAAATTTGACAGCATAACTAAAATGAATGCAGGCCTTTGTGTTTTGAAAGGAATCAGGCAAGTTCTTCAGGGAGTATATTCAGAGGATGTGACTGATTATACTTCTACCAATATGGCCAGCTTCAGGTATTGATCACTATGTGTGATGTAGGGGGGAGCTTTTTAATTTACAATAATATTTTAAGTGCAAACCAAAAAATATTCCCTCCTGAAATTCTTGAGAAATATCTAGTTATATAATATAATCAAAATCACTATCAGTATGCTGTTATAGCATATAATTTTAACTGTGGTCCTCATCTTTTATACCGTGCATATGTTTCCGTTTTCCTTGAAATTACTTCAGTTTAAAGTGCATAATTGCATGTATATCTTGTCAGTGTTTGGTACATATAAATATGCGGGCTTATATATAACACAAGTAAGAACTAAAATAACAATGCAATGAGGGCTCAAAAAGTTTACAAAAGAATTGGTAGACAGCAAGTGTTTTGAGTGGTCAAACAAAATGGGAAAGAAAATTCCTTGAGTCAAGTGAAAAATACGATTTCTTAATGTGAATTGTTGTTGAAAATACAAACACACACCAATTATACACACACACACACACACACACACACACACACACACACACACACACGGATGAGATAAAGATACTAATATGTCTATAAAAAGCTCGTTTTTTATCTAAAAAATTATAAGTACTCACTCCTCCATAGACATATTCTGTATTCTTTTTAGTGTGTGTAAACATAAAAAAAACTAACAATATTAAACTTACCTAGGAGTTGTCTTCTTTGATGCATCGCTAATAGCTTTGACCTTCATTTTTAGTTCCTTCTTAGAAAGCAATGTGTGTGTCGTAACATACCATGGCTGGCAATTGTCGTCTTGACTTTCTTGACTGGTTATTGTGGAGACAGCTGTGTGTTTTTTCTTTGTTGGGACACTATTGGTACTATAGGGATATGTTGCTGGTTCTGGCACGTTTGAAAGTCTGTTTAAAATAACCTTGAGAGTTGGGACTTTTCCTAAGACAGATGCTTGCCAGAATGAAGCACTTTCTTCTTTAGTTGTGTGTGGCTGTTTGGAATGTGAACTTGTAAAATCAGTTTTTTGCATAGGTATAGTCTGTGAATTTAAGGATTGGGATACTTGGTGACTCATTTGTGTGAGTGTAGTTGCTGAATCAACTCTTTCTTTTGAAAACAAAGCGTGTGCTTCCTCTATTTGGCTTGGTATTTGGGAGCATAACATTTTAAGTTCATTTTGTTGAATTGTCTCTGGGACAAGTATGATATCTTTGCTCAATATTGGACTCGAACTATGTGGACTATTGTTTGATGATGAGTCTGAACTCCCTCTTTCCTGGAGATCATGACTCATATTTGGAAGGCTACAAAGTGACAGTGGAATCTTCTGTGAAGAGACATTTGATTGATTTGGGGAAGTTAAGACACCCGAAGGGACTTTGGCAACTGATGCTTTAGATGCTACCTAAAACAAAAAATTAGTTTTGAATTAATTAATTATTTAGGACCACAGACTGAACATCAAGTTTTAGTAAAGGTACAAGAAGAAAATATTTTAACATGCCATAGCAAATAATTCACATTTACAAAATATTTTCAAAAAGAGGCGGCAAGCCAGTAAAGAGGCCAATAGAAAAGCAGAGTAAAGGCTATTTATTCATCAGTATATAGAAGTAGTGTTATAATTTAGGAAAACTTAATAGAATTTTGCTATGATACCTTGTGAAATAAATTTGATCTGGATCTCTAAAAAAATAAACACATTAAAGGAAAAGAGATTAAGAATTTAAAAAATAAACCAAGAAATTTGGAAATTTCAAACAAGTAACTCATTTTACTATCTAAATTTTTTTTAAATAGGAATTTAATTCGGAAAATTAATTTTACAATTTAAGTTTTTATATGTTTCATTTGTTTTATATGAGTCCAAACTTGGTTGTCAAATAAGCTTCCTGTAGTATATGTATAATACAAGTCTTGTTGTGCGCCAGAAAGTAGTGTAAACAACTGAGAAACAAGTGAAGTGTGCAGCCGCCATGACAGACAAAAGAGAGTAGCACCAGTGTTACGAGTGAAACCACCGTGATCTGCCTATATTATATACGCGGTTATAATGTGCCCTCTGTTTGCACTCACATAAATAACAGATGGCGACGAGATAGTGGAAATGAACGATTATAATATTCAGTTAAGCCGTGTGCATATATAATTTAATAATTAATTGGTTGGAACATTATTAATTATTGGCCATTATGTCTGAACAACAGTAATTCAACGTGGGTGAGACCTCAAAATGGCCGCTATACTTGACGCAATTAAAGATTTTTTTTTTTAATCGAATAACATCGTTGATGATACGCAGAAGAGAGCCCAATTTTGTGTAGTTGTGGGTTAGGTACGTTGAAAATTCTCAGTGACGAATTTGAGGCACGCGATTTGAATGAGATTCCATTTGTAGAATTGATTGATCGGTTAACTACGCGGTTCGCACCTAGACCAAACAAAACAGTGCAGTACCACCTGTTCACCCGCCGACGCCAGCAGATAGGGGAGAGTATATATGTGTTTGCCACTGATCTTTGCCGAATCGTCAATGGTTGTGGTTTTGGTGGTGAGGTGGTAATGGAAAAGATGATCCTTAATCAATTTGTTTGCGGTATGGCTGACACACAGCTACAGCAACAATTTTTTATCAAGCCCGACCTAACATTTAAAATAGCAATAGAAGCTGCCAAAGCGGCTAAAGTTGCAAGGAAATATGTAGAGGATGTACGGGATGAAGCAACAACACATGGAGCTGTATATGGGATTGGTAGCCAGCCCCAATATAAATCTACTTTCCAGCGAATGCGCCGACAGGACACAAACCGCGGATCACAACCGCAAGTAGGAAATCCACCCTCAAGCAAAGTAGGGTCTGGCCAGGAAAACCGAGGGAGAAGAGCACGGCCCTTCTTTCCAGGACAGTGTGTGAGATGTGCAGGGCAACATCAAACACGCCGCTGTACGGTGGATCAAAACAAACTTTACTGTATAGTTTGTGATCGAAGAGGGCATGTGGAGTCTGTTTGTCTTTCGAAGACGAGGCGTGGTAGGAATACAGCAAGGGCAGATCAGGTAATGGATATAACAGAGCCTCATAAACAGGATTCTGAGGAGCTATCAATAGAGGGGCTGGAGCTATATAATATTAAAGACGTATCAAAACAGAGTGTGCCTGACACCAAGTGGCAACCCACAATGCCAGTGATAAAACTGTCCCTGCGCATAGACGGTATGTTTCACATCATGGAAGTAGACACAGGGGCGGCCCTGACGCCCATCTCGGAGGAAACTTATAAAGTATTGTGGCCTCACTAATCCAAGTTAAAGTCCTTGAACTTGGATCTGCGTACCTGGGCAGCTGACACACCACTTCGACTACTTGGTTCAAAATCAGTAAAGGTTCAATTTAAAGAAAGACTAGCTACCCTAACCCTGGCAGTAGCCACAGATCATGGACCCAGTCTACTTGGAAGACCTTGGTTGGAGCCCCTTGGACTGACAGTTCACAGGCTAAATGTTGTAGGCAAAACTTTAGCGAACACAGAGCTAAACCCTACCAGCATTAATAGTCAACAAGAATTACTGGTACCTGGATACAGGACAAACAATAAGGATACAGTGCAAAATACCCTACTTACTCCGAGTGAGGTTAAGGATTTAAACACCGTGGTACAAGGTTACCTTGCAGTGGCCGACCCCACATTTGGAGAGTTTAATGGACCCATGTGTGAGACTGGAGCTGGATCCATCCATACCACCAAAATATTGTAAGGCCAGGCAAGTACCATTTGCGTTAAGAAACAGAGTGGATAATGAAATTCAAAGGCTAATTGATCTGGAGGTGTATGAGCCAGTGACATATTCAAGATGGGCCACACCATTGGTTATAATTGAAAAAGGAAATGGGGAGCTTCGTCTTTGTGGGGATTACAGGGCAACACTGAACAAAGCATTAAAGCCTGATATATACCCCTTACCTACAGCGTCAGAGGCTTTCGCACAACTGGCAGGAGGAGCAATCTTATCAAAAATTGATCTAGAGCAAACATATACGCAGCTCAAAGTAGATGTCGAATCTGCAGACGTGTTAACAGTAAACAAAATCAGAGGACTCCACCAGGTGCACCGCTTGTCATTCGGGATTAACACGGCAAGTATTTGAGACAAGAAATAGCTCATTATTGTAAGGTTGTAACAAAATTAAAATTTAAAATAACCTTTACTTGACATATATCTTTATAAAACCAATATGGGGCTGTCCATAAATAACATAAGGATTTATTATCATTATTTCGACCCCCCTTTCTCCCAAATCTTCCTACTTAAGAGATGGTAAGATTTTTCGTTCCCCCCTCACCCATTACCGACCTTATGTAATTTTCTTACAATTTGGTAAATTATTATTTTAGACAAAAGGCTTGGTGATGTGAAATAATATAATACTTATCGCAGTAAAATTAGGTGTAACACAGCATATATAAATGACATTTTATAGTTATGTATAGCTGTGTACGTCTATATGCTAAGCTTCAGCACCATCTGTCATTGCTAGGTGAAACCTTTTTGACCACTCGTCTGTAGAAGTGTTTTATTAGATTTTGTCTCACCATAAACATTTGTAAAATCCTTAGTTAAGTTAGATTCTGCCCTGAAAACAAAAGAAATTACTGATCCCCCCTAACCCTCCACCCCCCACCCCCCAAAAAAAATCCTTACATAATTCTTGAATGGTCCCTAGCGTTTGAGCTATTGGTAGATTTTTTTTAGTTGAAGTCTTGGAAAATTGAGTTTTTTTGATGAAAATATGTAAAATCTATAAAATATGAAAAATAAACAATACGTTTCTTTCATTTATGACTCTTTGTGAAATGTGATGCTCTTTTTTCCATCAAGTTTCTGTAAAAATGTATATTATCTGATTTCACAAATCTTACAAGTCTTAAGTAAATGTTTCCATTTTTAGACAAAGTAGAGAGAAAGTCTGTGTGGTGCACCATACCATTTATTTATCGAGGTAGGCCTAGTTATTAGCCTTAATAATATATGAACACAAGTTAATATTATACAACATATAAACTTGTTTGTAGTTTCGTCTTTATTAAAACCTTATTTCTCACTTAGTGGATACCAAACTGATATCATAGAAGAATAATTTTTTTGAAAACATTTATATACAGTTTATTTCGACCAAATAGTCATTTCAACTAAAATTTAAAAATATCTAAATTAGAAGTATACAGCACAGATATGAGGATTTATTATGTTTTCTCTCTTATATTAAACTAAATATTGATTTAATAATATTAACACAAGTGTGGATATATGGGGATGAGACATTATTTTTTTAAATTTCAAACTACAAGGCCGATTTTGCCTGTAGAGACAATAAATTAGGCAGGGGGGTTTGTCGTTTTGTTAGAAGAGCTTAATGGTTTCAAACACGGACATTCAAAATTTTTAGTAAAAGTTCCTTTTTGGCTCTAGACCAGAGATAGGACCGAATTTTGTGAAATTTATCAACCTGTGAGAGATGAAAAGGGGGTTCAAAAGTTTTTTAAATTCACAGATCTAATGAACATGGAGCCTTGAAATTTAAAAAGAATGTTTCTTTATAGAATTGGGTGAGAAATTTTTAGAGTTTTTCAAATTTAATCGCCTAAAGGGGTGTAAATGGGGAAAAAAGGGGCAGTTAATTCTATATCCTCTAATTAAGATGAACTTTGATATATGGGGGTTTATTGTGTCGCAGAGTACTAATATGAAATTAATTTATGTACGGCATCCACACAATGGGTCCCAAGGTGCGTTGGTAAAGAAGTGTGTTCAAGACTACCAAAACTAATGTAGATAAATACTTTCCAGGGTGATAGAAGATTGAAATTTTTCAGACAACCAATGGGATCACTCCAAATAATTATAAAAGTATGAACATTTTTGTTTAATAAGTGGGACCCTGGGATAAAGGGAAGGGGATACAAACGGTCTATAAACCTTTTTATGTGTGCTAGAAAATTTAAATTTAACAGTTGTTTAGGAGGAGCACTACAAGTAATATAAGTTTATAAAATGGAAATTTCTAAATGACTGTTAGAAAAATGAGCTTAAATATTTCCAAAACAAATAGAAACAACTAATTCCCAGTGTGGTAGAAAATTGAAATGTATAAGTAAAGTAAAGGGACATGTCAAATTACTATAGGTCTGTACATTTTAAATTTTAAATGGGACCCTGGGAAATAGGGCGGGGGAGGGATAAGGGTTTATAAAAATAAAAACCAACTTTTAGCTGTGATAGAATATTTAAATTTGGCGAGTAGGTAGAATGACCTTTCAAAATAACCAAATAAATCTTAATATTTGAAATTTAGTTGGAGTTGAAGAAATGGTAGGGGAAGGGGGCAGCTCATCATTTACAAAAAATAATAAATTCAACTACTTCTCTGTGTGGTAGAGAGCTTAGATTCGTTAGATTATTCTAAATAAACAAAAAAATTTGAATATTTTAAATTTTAGATTTCAACTATGAGAAATGGGGGAGGGGGAATTTACAGCTAGAAATAACTTTTGAGATGAGGTTAAAATTTTAAAATTTGAGAGACAGGTAGAAATGAAACTCCAGATATCCAAATAAATGTTATAATTTAAAAATTATCAAAGTGGATTGAGTGGTTAAAAACTTACAAAACTATTAGAAACAATCACTTTTCAAAATGGTATAAAACAAAAATTCTGCATATAGGCAAAGATACCACTCCAAATAACTAAAAAATTCTAAAAAATTTAAAGTTTATAATGGGAGTTCAGGAAAAAAAGGGGAGTATATTTAAAAAAATTAAGTATGCTAGAAAGCCTAAATTGTTCATGCTGGTAGAGGTACGGACGACTTCAGATAGCCAAATAAGTCTTAAATTTGAGATTTTGAAGTGGGTGTTAAAGAAATGGGTAGGGGAAGGTTAAAATTTTCTAAACCAGTGGATAAACTACTTTTATGTGTGGTATAAAACTGGAATTCATCAATAAGTGCTAGGGGACCACCAAAATTAACTATAAAGTCCGAATATTTTAAATTTAAAAATGATACTATAGGAAATTGGGAGGAAGGGGGTGGGGGAGGGGACAGGGGTGTACATGTAAGAGATAGAAAATTTAGATTTGTCAAGAATGTAGAGAAGGAGATAACTTCAAATAATAACTAATATTTAAAATGTGTTTGTGATTTCTAAGGAGGCTGGTGATAAAGGGGGTCTCAAATTTTTTAAACTAAAAGACTAAACTACTTCTCAAAGTGTTAGACGATTGCCATAAGTCAGGAGGGTTAAAGACCAACTCAAACAGTATCAAGGCTGAAATTACTAAATTTCAAAATAAAGGCTCAGAAAATAGGGAGGGATGGTCCCCTTAAAATGTTTACGAAGTTATATAAATGTAATTTTTTTAGATATAAAAGCTTGAAATGTCGGCAAGCCATTTAATAATAAAACAGGTTTGAATCGCTAAACAGGGATAATTTGTTCATGTTAATTCATTTAAAATGTTTCTCATCTAATGCTGCTATGCTTATGACAGATATTCAACAACTGTTGATATCACCAAGTCAAGGAAATTAAACTATGTAATTCTATTGAGCTATATTTATTTATTTTGGCCAAAAATTATTTTGATTAAAAACTGCAAAAACATTGGCATTTTCTCGCATTTCCTATACTTTTGAACAAATGAAATTTCAAAATTGAAGCCCAAGAAACTGTAACGCTTAAAATGTATACAACAAAAATAGAACATTCTTTATGATGTGATTAGGTTGAAATTTGGTAGCCACTTAAAATATCATAAAAGATAACCAAATAAGTCTTAAAATTTCAAATTTGAATTGTGGAAGCTAAAGAAGGTAAGGGAGACATAGTGTATTGGAAGTGAGAGTAAATTGCCATCTTTCCAAAGAAAATATACTTTTATGCATGAAATAAAATTTAAATTTGCCAATTTGATAAAAGGACCATCCCATTTAACCATTAAAGTTAGAAAGTTTGGAATTAGAGAGTCTACTGCTGGGAAATGGGAGAGGTCTCTAAATTTCTAAAATATAAAAACTCGATATGTTCCAAATGCGGGTACACTTTATACTAATATTAAGGCACGGTGTTAACAAAAATAACAAAATAGAAAATGTTATTGATGTTGATGTTGACAGCAAAAAATATCTACTTTCTAAAAGGATCTTTTTATAAAAATTTGAATGTAGTAAGAAATTTGGAGCACTAAATTTGTAAAGGTAGAGTAAAAAAGTTTAAGGTATTAAAAGTAAATCAACACACAAACTAAAGCCTATCTTAAAGTGGATACATTTGATTTACAAATACATAGCTATTAGCGCATATCTTGGAGCGACATAGCAATCAAAATAAAACAATTCAGGCAACATAACTTGGTGACCATGATTCTCTTTGGATAATAATATGTTTCTGTAAAAGAGTCGATTATTTAATTTATGCTCGTTGGTGAAATATGATGCTCTTTTTTCAAACATGTTTCTATAATCGTGCTTAGGTAAAGTTCATTATGCCATTGTGCACTCAGATTGTAGACTAGGTAATATTTTATTTCTAAGATTTTTTATTTGTTAATTGCCATGACTTGCTTAGGATTGTACAAGAAGGAACTTTCAAAATTAAGACAGTTGGATGTTCACCAATAAAGCAAGAATGCTATAGCGAAATACGTCAAAGCTCGATCTAGTACATTACGAAATCAAAGTGGCCAAAATATAATGAAATATACCAATTTTAGTAAATTTGTTTGACACATATTTGAATCAAATTTATGTTAAATCTTATTTCTATATTATTTTTGTATTAATTATTTGATGATAAGAGATAATTTTAGTTTCAAACATAACCAAACTATATAATCAGAACCTTTTTTCTTTAATTTAGTAGATAATTTTTATACCAAACAATTAATAACTATAGCTGTGAATAAAACAAAATTTGGGTATAGCTTACAGTATTATTTTCATATACTTTATATTTTAAACAATTTTACTCACTTTACTAAACTCTTTTATTGTGATTTAAATATTTATTTTCTAAGAAAATCTGCAATTATTAATTGTGAGAAAATGTTGTTCTATTATAGTAAAATGATCTTCTACTGAGAGAGTTTTTAGTGTAATTTTTTAAATATTTATTTCTATTCCCCTTTACTAAAATTAATTTTCCATACAGACACGAGAAGGTGTTGACAAGTGTAATTGGACAAAACATTATGAGCTTGTTGTTGTGTAATGTAAACGCGCGTTTGGGGAAATAAGCTTTATTTTCAGACTTGATTTTATTATAAATTGATTTAAAACCGATTTGTTAACATTCATTGCACATTAATATAAAATAATAATACTGATACTTAGTACCGCACCTACTACCCTTTCGGATTATAAGCTTATGTACTAATTACGATGATGGGCTAGGATTTGAGAAGGTTGGATAGAGAGGTCATGAACCCGAATTTGCATGGAGGGAGAGTGGAAAACCATTTAGGAAATCTAATTCAACAAAGCGAGATTTGAGCCTCAGTTTCCCCGTCCTTAGCAGTCTAGCTCAACACTAAACTAGTGTGTTAATTAACTATCCCACCGAGGCTGGTATTAGTATAAAATAATGTTGAATATAATCATTCTAGTGTTTAAAATAAGGGGGTATTGCCGATACCAAATATATACTTAGGGAACTCTTTTCATTGTATTTTCCATGCTTTTAACTTTTTTTTTAGTTTATAAAGTTGCATATTAATTGTGTATTTTGTTTGTATTAATTTGACAACAAAATGTAAAAATAAATGCAACCTTTACAACATAAGTATTTAATTTTAATTACTGATATATTTTGTGCACTGTGTCTTACTTCCTATTATGGCTATCTGTGTATTTACTCCAATGGATAAGGAATGAGGAAGGTAAAATGTTTGGGAAATGTGCCCGTATTTGTGTTAAAGGAGAATTATAAGCATATTAGGAAAAAACACTCTCAGTACACCCGATCGGGATTCAAACAGATATCCCATTATTTAAAGTCCAGTCTAACGAAAAAGTGAATCCTAAAGAATTGTGACCGCAGAAGCTGGGCACAAAATATTTAATAATTCATTTACAAGTGCATTTCCAAGACTCGTGTCACGTTTAAACTGTAGAAGCATTGGCATTTTATATCTGGGTTCAACACTCTCAATTGTTTGAAAAGTTTTGGTCAATGAAAGGGGGGGTGAGGCGGGGTAAGGGGTTACTGATTCCTGGACTATTGTACCCGGAGAGACGGCAGTGCTTAGCTCTCAGCTTGTCTTTCCAGAACATTTTGCACGTGAGTTGTTTTAAAGAATTATCACTTGGAAGCGTTATTATCACTGGATATTTTAGTTTCTACCTGACTCGAGGTGTGCAACAAATCTCCCGTAAGGCTAAGTATTTGTTATTTCCTTGTCTGTGATCTAGGACTAACCTAATCTAATTTAAAAACCAATATTTCCATTTCTTAACTTTTATTCTAAAAATATTTACAGTAGAACTCCAACCATCCAAACTAATTGAGGATCGGGCCTATACGAACTAATTGGGGATCGAGCCTATACGGACTAATTGGATGTAGCTCAGGAATAATTAAGAATAAATAATGTCTGACAAAGATAAAACCCTATTTTTATTAATAAAAACTAACCAAGCAAACATAGGTAATGTACTATTAAAATTATGTTAAAGTATGTAAATACAGTAAAAACAAAAAATTAAAACACAGTGTTAATTGTATACAAATTTATTTTAGTAATTCTGTACAATATAGTACGTATATACCTATACTCTATTTTACTTGGAACATCTTGAATAACTTAAGTTGCTTTGAAGAAGTCACTTGTTTCCCTGCTGCAAAATCCCGCAGGCGCTTGACAGCATGCAGTTGTACACCTCCGCATTCGGGTTGCTTTTCCATCCACTTTAAAACTTTTCAAAGCACTAAACATATTCTCCATGCGTAGGAACTATTTCATCTTCCATCCACCAGTATGTAAGACCAGTTTCATCATTGTCCTCTTCATCCACAACGCTCTCTAAAATCTGGTCATCTGGAATCCTTAATCATTTGAGACACACAGATGCCACTCCTTCACATCATCAACATCACATTCAGAGCATCCAGAGATTCCCTTCACAATGTTCACAATTTCATCCAGGCTTACTACCTGTCCCAGTTCATTAGCCTTTTATTTTTGTGCCGTTTATTCTGTTCCAAGCTCGTTTAGTGTTGACGTTTTTAACCTGATTCCAATCTTCTGCGATCATGTAAGAGCAGTCTTTCATATTTATTTTCTTGTACAAACCCAGAATACTTTCTTCACCTTCCTCGGCCAAGAGTAACTTACGGAGCAGTTGCCTTCGGTAGTGTCGTTTGCTGCACTCAATTACAACCTGGTCCGTGGGCTACAGTCGACTTGTGATGTTTGGTGGCAAGAACATGCACTTCAAATCTCAGTTTTCTCTCTAGAGAAGCTCAATTGATGGAAGAGTTGGTGCATTGTCAATTAAGATTAACGCCTTTCCCCATTTTCCTGTTTATGCTTTAAATTTTTTTTACTTCAGATATAAAAGTTTTGTTCCACCATTCCAAAAAAAGTTCAGCCATCATCCATGCACTTTTTTTTGGAGCATATATGTCACTGGCAAATTCTGTACATGTTTAAAGCATCTTGGTTTCTTCGATTTTCCAATCAATAGCAAAGGTAGTCACTGATTACTGGTAGATTTGGCACAAACGAGCACTGTGACACGATTTTTGCTTACTTTATGTCCTGCAGCAGTTTTTTCTCTTTTGGAAGCTAACGTTTTTCTTGACATTATTTCCAGTTAAGACTGGTTTCGTCAGTGTTGTAAATAAGGTCAGGATTAAGGTCCTTAGTTTGTTTTAAAAGTTTCCAGAAATTTATTTGCAGCTTCTATATTAGAAGAAAGTTTTCACCAGCAATTTCTAACTCGCAAATGCCATGCCGAGATTTAAAGTTTCATAGCCAACCCTGGCTTACCTTAAAGTCAGTCACACCAAGTTTTTCACAGAATATCATCACTTTTTCATATAAAATCAGCCCTGAGATCGGTTGTCCAATCAAACGTTGTTGCAGAAATCACCTGTAAACAGCATTCTCAAGTTCGTAGTTTTTTGCCTTTTTAATCACATTCCTTGAAGAGCTCCCATCCTTACTTTCTAATGCGCTCACAAAGTTTAAAAACTTCACACTGTTAGTTTAAATGTCAGAAATTATAAGTTCCTATACCAAATCGCCCAGCCAGTTGTTTACCAAACCCACCTTTATTCAACTGATTTATAATTTCAACTTTATCACTCAATGAAAGAACAACACGTTTACGATTTGGACCAATTTTGAACCCAAGAACACACGGTGAGTATGAGAAAGTACGATGCATAAATACAGTAAAATACAATAATATAAACTATTATTATTATTATTATTAGCACCGCGTCTTACTACCTGTCCGGGTTATACGCACTTACGCTAATGTGTAATGGTAGGGTGATTG
>CABFWO010004296.1:20726-67746 GCA_902155825.1 Timema genevievae | reverse complement strand
CAACAACCTTTACTGACACGCTGACATCACCCTTCAGTTATAACCCGATACGAACACTATTCAATGACAGTTATATTCATTTTATTTGATCGTTGTCTTTATCAGGTACTTCATCCCGATACTTCCTAATTATTATAATATATCTACACGCATTGGTGGGCCCACGGACTATACGTTAAGCTCATATAGTCTGGTTTGCCACTGAGGAAAGATCAGTTTGCAAATGCCAGCTAAGTGTACTTTTTTTATAAATGGTTTCCCCCTCCTCCTAGTTAGTTACGGGTGCATTCCTTCTCAATTCTACCCTTTTAATCCCTACTCAATTATCACAATTAAAATTCGTACTGTCCGGACGGATAGTAAGACGCGATGGATATAAATATAGTAGACTCCCAACTATTAATATCCTGTTTAATGAATTCTCCCCCTAAAGTCCCTAACTTGAACTCTAGTACGTGTCTGTTGAGGGACTCTAAAAGATGAACCGAGGGCTTTGTGCTTTTTGTTGCTGTTAATGTCATTTAACAAAAGCTGGTTACCATAACAGGCTTAAGACGCGAACAAACCGATGTGATAACAAGTCATCAAAACTTTCAGCGAGGTTTGTTGGAAAATGGATAAACATTCGTTGATAAAAATCACTTTCTGCAAGATTCACTTTAAGGTATAGGAAAATGTTTGATAAAACTAGCGCATTTATGTTTTTAATGTAGAAGATTCCGTAGGGATTGAAAAGTTTTCTGTGGAGGCTCTGTGGAGGTGTTCAGCTATCTAACTGGCATGATTTCGTTAAAACCATCATATATGTGTGTGGATACGTATATATATATATATATATAAACTACACACCCACATATATATATGTATGTGTGTGTAGTTTTTATGAATATATGAATAGGTGTGATATGTTATAAATATGAACAAACTGCAGCCTCAAATACTCTAGAAACAATTGTGTGAGCTCTCAGAAAACTACACGTACACGTGTTATGTGTGGGGAGAAAACGTCATGTGCACAAATAACCACTAAAAATATCTAAATTAGACTAAGTGTTGCACTGAGTCCTTCATTCACTTTTTTTTTAAAAGTTGGATCAAAGCAATATGTTTCTTTCTGCCAACAAATTCACAGCAAAATATTCACACAAATGCGGGTGAGAAAGAAGTGGGAGATAGAAAAGAAGGGAAGGGAGGAACAAAACTGACGAGTTCAAGTACCATCATTAGTCATTATTAAGGGAGATGCATCTGAGCAATTATTCTTGCCAAAAAAATAACAACAAAAAACCCGCCACCAACGTGACATATCCTGTATGAAGATCACATTTACCTGGTGCACTAAGCCATATAATGTTACCCTGACATAAGCCCATTCGGGAGAAGACCCTTACGATATCATCAAACCTTCAAGTCTCCTTAGAGCTCGTACCTCTTGTTTCGGATGGGAAGATACATACCATGGTTCGCGCGCTTTGTTTGTTTTTCACAAACAGAATAATGACATGTAATTATTTAGAAATGTAAACTGTCCAAAGATAAATACACACTGTTAATTATACACTTTTTTTTTTTAAGTAGCCGGTCTACCAATGAAGACGACTCTTACATTATAATACCCTTTTCCGCCGGAGGCGTCCATTTTGGGGATCAGCTTGGATCGTGGTAGGAAGAGAATGTAAGAGGAGAGGAAAGGAAGGGAGCTCGTGACTGTTAATTTGACTTGTTCTACAAGAAGGCATCGTCCTCCTCAAATGATCGGTATCGTGTGTCATTAACTTAGTTATGTGACGGACTATTGATAGTTATACTCCGAACCAATTTAGCTTTTATCGTCAGAACGTGTTGATAACTCGTTGTTGAGAGATTATAATGGAAATAGATTGCTGCGTAAACGAGAAATATTTTGATAGAAATCGAAGGACAATACGTGCTTTATAGGAGATGTGGAAATACTGTGTATGTAAATAATAATAATAAACATAATGGTGCTTGACATATTACCTAAGTTCTATGTCAATTTATGCATATATCTTGCGAGGTTCCTTCTGTTTACCTTGAAAGGTAGCACGCTTACCTTGCTTGGTTCCACTAAGATGATACTATATATACTCTATCAAGTTAAGACCTTCTCGCGATAGTCTGAATGTAAACATCGTTTAACCTTGGCGGATTACATTATGTCTCCATCTTATAGGTTGCTTTGTAGCAGTGGTCACCAAATAGCGGGCCAAGATTCTCATCCGGACCGCAGAGACATTTTTAAGGACCTTGACGAGATAGAAATAAACCGAAGAAATTATGCTATTTCTGTGGTGGGCGGGTAATAGACAAGGAAAGCCAGCAATAAAAAATAAGTAAAATAACTAAAAGGAAGGTAAATCACGTTTTTGAATTATTATAGTCCTATAGGGCTTGCACTTGAGTCACTGTTTAAGTTTTGCCGGACCGCGGATGTATGTCAAGTTTTTAAAACGAGCCTCTATAAAAAATAATCGGAGACCCCTGCTCTATATAGTGTAGTTCGTCAAGGTGGGGGTGCTTTCTTTAATTGTGAATTGACTGTAAATAAAATATAGGAATTAGAACCTTTCTATAATCATTCATATTTCTTGTATCTAGCTAAGATGGGAGATGTAGGCGACACTCGGAAAATTCAGTGTTTTTGCAGTTTTTATATTATTATTTTTTTTTTTTTGCCATAGTAAAATATTGCTCCAGGTATAAGCATAGAGTTTAATTTTCTTCACATGGTGAGTGATGTCAACAGTTGTTGAATATCTGTCGTGAGTATGGATGGATAAGCTCAAAAATGTCAACGGTCAAGATTCAATTACTTTGATCTTCACCAAAACATACAAATTTGTTTTGTTACACATTATTTTTATGTCAAAAAATATATGTGCATGTCAGTCTGTGTATACTTTTTTATTATTTAAATATAAATTTTAAATTGAATAAACCAAGAAAGGAGAATCATCTTTTATTATAACCGAAAACTGTACCGGCTCCAAATTATACATACGCCACGTCTTACTACCCGTCTGGGCCATTTACATATTTTCACTAATGAGGTAAGAATGATAAAGGTAGAGTTTAAAAGATATGTACCTACATTCATGGTAATAGAGCGAAAACCATTTAGGAAAAAAATGCCCTCCCTACATCAAGCCGGGATACGAGTCAAAACCTTCCACTCAGAAGCAAACTAAATTAGACGAGGTTGACGCCTTAATCCACCAACGAGGTGTCGCCCTAAATTCAGTGACTGTTTTTGAATGGTAATAATATTTTAAGGTGGGGTGGTAGTGAGCACCAGTTTAGTGCATTAATTTTGGAGTTTTTATAGCATAAACATTTTTTGGCCAAAATAAATCAAATATTTCTTCTATAGAAACATAGAGTTTAGCTTTCTGCGCAAGCTAATCTCAAGAGTTCTTGAATATCTCTCATGAGAATAGCGGCATTTGGTGACAAACTTTTTAAATGCAGAGAAAAAGTTGTCACTAAATTCCTGGACACCCTTGACATATATTAAAGAACTGTTGAGATTAGCATGTGCGTAAAACTAAACTCTGATTCTATAGAAGAAATATTTGATTTGTTTTGGCCAAATAAATGTTTATGATATAAAATTTCGAAAATACTGCCCTAAACTCACGCTCACTACCACCCCATCTTAAGATGGGTCGAGGGTTGGAGCAGTAATGAGTGGTTACCTTCAGGATTACCTCTCCATTCTCTCCCCCTCACCCTCTTTTTCCCTCTAATCAGCTTGCATCGGTGGTCTTGAGGTCTGAGATGTCAGTCAGGCCCATGATAGACTAGCTTACCGGTGACGAGGAGATTGAAATTCGAATAGTAAGAATGTTAACATCAAAATAATTATTAAATGAGTTACAATGATGCAATAGTTCTCTTCTGACTCTCACATATCAACCACAGCGCTTAGTGGTTGAATGTTAAAGTGTCGATAACGTTGAGGTTATCGGGTTACTTTGGTATTGATACGTTAATACCTAAATATTGTAATCAAAACCCTTAACGAATACATCCACATCTCCTGTGACTAGCTGATCAGACATTTATAAAGGAAAATTTTCATGAAAATTTAGCGGATATTTTTAAGAACGGATAAATTGTCATTTTTTAGTGACGGACTTCGTGAAAGTAAGTTACAACGGTAGTTCTATGATCTTTGTTATAATTTGGACATCAATACACTTTTTTTTAATTCAGTCATACTTAACCTCGAAGAAGTGGTTTAAAATAAGATAATATACAGTACAAAAATATCCTCGTGGAGGTTCTTTATCTACCTTGTTTATTAAAAATACGTAAATTAGTTTGTATTTTATCTATTATAAACAATTTCTTGCATACCTCGTAAACGGCGTGATTAGGTATGTATAGTGTATGTATGTGTGTATATGGATGGATATGGACATGGATATGTATATATATATATATATTTAAGAATCAAATAGCCAAAGCTATTACAATTCATTTAGTGAGTATTCACTCCATCTAGATATCATATTCTGAAAATTGAAAAATAACACCAAGACATGGGAATCGAACCCGGGACCTTTGCCATAGTATGCCAATGCTCTAACCACTGAGATATCCAGGAATCTTCCTGTTCCCAGGGTCATTCTTCAAGTGGCAGAAATAATCCAACTACCGAGGTGAAGATGGCTGCGTTATCTGATAGCTCGTGATATTAATAAAATCACACATTTGTAGCCGACGATTTCCGCACGTCCATCATAGACTCGGCCTTAAAATATGAGTGAAGAATTACCCTGGGCACGGGACGATTCCTGGATAGCTCAGTGGTTAGAGAAGTGGCGTTCTAAGCCAAGGCGAATCCTGTGTCCAGGTGTCATTTTTTCAATTTTCCGTGTATGCATTGCATTACATTGCAGTGTATGTATTATTGCATGTACGTATGTATCACTTATGCATGTATGTATGTATCGCATATGCATGCATGTATGTATTTATTGCATATGCATGTATGTATGTATTGCATATGCATGTATGTATGTATGTATGTATGTATTGCATATGCATGTATGTATGTATTGCATATGTATGTATGTATTGCAAATGCATGTATGTATGTATTGCATATGCATGTATGTATGTATGTATATATGTATGTATGTATGTATGTATGTATGTATGTATGTATGTATGTATGTATGCATGTATGTATGTATGTATGTATGTATGTATGTATGTATGCATGTATGTATGTATGTATGTATGTATGTATGTATGTATGTATGTATGTATGTATGTATGTATGTATGTATTGTATAAATGAGAAAAATCACAAATAAAACACTTGTTTCTAAGGAGTAAAGTAGAGGCTAGAAACGGGGTGGATAGAAAAAGCCTTTTCAAAGCTTCCTAAACAGTTCCACTCTAGTTGTGGGTAACCACGTATGACTTCAAATAAAATAAAAATACATCAAGTGGGTGAAGAACAAAAGAAAATACACCAGAGTTCATGAAGGCTTCAAAAAAAGGTAAGAGAGAAATGTGAAAAGACTCCACGCCGAAATAAAAGTAAAACTAAAGGGCCAGAGGACGTGTGTCTATTGTTATATTGTAAGAGAGAAATATTCCAGAGGTTGACCTATGGGAACGTCGGTGGTGATGGGTTAATGCATATAGCCACATCCTTTAATTGAGACACAAACAAAAGATTCATTAGTTTAAGCTTCGTCAGGTCCCTTTGTCAGCATGTTGATAATGGTTGGTACTGTCTGCATTGAGGAAGGACCCTTCGTACAGTGCCGTGACGAGTATACAGGTGCTCATTTCTCAGAAAACCATGGAGGGCAGGAATAGCTTGTATGGATCAGTGTCACGTCTCAAGAAACCATTGAGTAGGTCAGGAATAGCTTGTATGAATCAGTGTCACGTCTCATTAAACCATTGAGTAGGTCAGGAATAGATTGTATGGATCAGTGTCACTTCTCAAGAAACCATTGAGTAGGTCAGGAATAGCTTGTATGGATGTGTCACGTCTCAAGAAACCATTGAGTATGTCAGGAATAGCTTGTATGAATCAGTGTCACGTCTCATTAAACCATTGAGTAGGTCAGGAATAGCTTGTATGGATGTGTCACGTCTCAAGAAACCATTGAGTAGGTCAGGAATAGCTTGTATTGATCAGTGTCACGTCTCAAGAAACCATTGAGTATGTCAGGAATAGCTTGTGTGGATCAGTGTCACTTCTCAAGAAACCATTGAGTAGGTCAGGAATAGCTTGTATGGATCAGTGTCACGTCTCATGAAACCATTAAGTAGGTCAGGAATAGATTGTATGGATCAGTGTCACTTCTCAAGAAACCATTGAGTAGGTCAGGAATAGCTTGGATGGATCAGTGTCACTTCTCAAGAAACCATTGAGTAGGTCAAGAATAGCTTGGATGCACTAGTAACTCGAAATGTACGGGTTTTGTGGGTGAGTGTGACTTTGGAGATGGGCGTTTGATCCCAGTCAGGTGCACTATGGATGTCCCATCATAGTTAAGTATTTCCTCCTAAATCAATATTGGTGCAATTGTTCAAAGATGCACATTTCTCTAGATTGGTTAGTAGATTCATTGCTGGCGTAACATTTTACTGAATCATACACTTTTGATTGTTGAGAGAGAAGGTAAATAGAAGGAGACAGTGGCCGGTAATGGGTTAGTGTACATTCTCAGATGAACTAGTGACACTTTATTTAAGGCGTAGCATTTCTTCCTATTCAACTAAAGGACCTGGGTTCCACTACCAGAAGATTTATTTATGAAATATATACTTATGCTTTTCACGTAGTGGGAACATGACGTCATTGGTTATTGTGTTTATCCTAGAATTAAATTAATTTAAGTAGCTAGCCTCCTGGCTGTAAGCGTATCTTAAAAACTATTTTATAGATAGTTATTTTTAAATATTTATCAACATTTTGAATTGTTTTCTCATTTCTTTAATGTGATATTACTTATTAATATTTACACTCCGGTTTCTTAGTTTATTGTGAACTCATTTAAAACGAAATGAATGCGTAGCAAGACTGAATTAATTATTTTAACATATTTTTATAACTTTCAAACGTGAAATTAAAATTTTTACTTTCTCACGACCCCTCAGGTAGAAAAATTATTGTGATCGTCAATAAAATCGGGTTCAAGATTTCGATGAATATTGACGTTTCTTGACTCAATGAACGCGAAAAAGTTGTTTTCTAGATGCCGTCTGTCTGTCTGTATCTCGATCTAGAGCCGAAACCATTTTACCGATCGTGCTAAAACTTGGTATCTAGGGTTTTTATATTCTTCCTGAGGTGTTTTCGTAATTAAATATCCAGTATTAAAATTAAGGGTATTTTACTGAAGGCCAAATAGAGATAAAAATTGATCTTCTCAAAATTCACTCAAACTATTTTGATTAAAAGTTGTTACAAGACACTGTTTAGCATCATAAACAAAATTGCAGTTCTTATTTCCATGAAAAAAGTAATATTTAAGGTACCCTATACTCGTGGAAATTTCAAATTTTAATAACATCTCCACAAATATTTGAGATAAGATATAGCTTATAAATATAAAGTTGTTGTACTATTAAAAATAAAAAACTTTTATTTGAAATATAAATTTATATAACTAATATTTTCCAAATTATTGGTAATTTTTTTTATTATTATTGAGGTATCTGATAAACAAAGTTGTTACCTTTTCCTCAATATGTTTCTATAAAAGTGTATTTTATTTCATTCAGGCTTTTTAGTGGAATGTGATGCTCTTTTTTCCATCATGTTTCTACGATAATGTATATTATTTCGTCTCACAAATCCTACGAGTTTTAATTTAATGTCTCCATTTTTAGATAAAGGAGAGAGAAGGGCTGCGCAATGCACCAAACTTTTTAATCTTAAGAGTTAATAGTTAATACGGAGAAACTATTGTTTTCATATAAAGCACAAGCAGGAAATCACCTCCAGTGTACAATATTCGAGCTTTGACCTCCCTATTCTATTACGAGTCTGACGCCATAGATCAAATTACCACCAGTAAAGATGAAACTGTAGAATGTATGGGAGAATATAGCTAAGCTACTGATGTACGAACAGATTGAAACACATATAAGGCCTTTAACACTATTACATTGGTATCATACGAAGTATAAAAATATCTGAGAAGCCCTTCAATATGTTTTAATCTTGATTTTTAATAGTATCTAACTTGCATAAGTTTATTGGTGTTTGTATGTATTTAATCTCACATATAAGGATTAGAACATAATAAAAAAAATTAATAGACTTTCTAAAGCGTAAAAAATTTAACCATGTGTTGGAATCATTTTAAGTATCGTAATTAGTTATATGAAAATTAGTCAAGCATCACTTTCAATGAAAGCAAAGAATTCAGTGAGCATGGCTGCTAAATGAATAATTCCTTGCATTTAGTTAATTCCCATAACAAACAATAGTACAATAATAATTATTATTATTATCGCCACCTTTTTTTGTGTTTCTTTAATCACAAAAAAATGCAACTACCTTTATGATCCTGCATTTGCACTATAGGTGGATACTAAATAATTCCATCCGATGCTAACAGATATGACACTCTTCATAAAGAAATAAGTATCACTATCACTAATGACTTTCAATATATGATTACTGAGAAAACTACCGTAGAGAGGTTAATAAAACAAAGCCGGTAATTAGACTTTCAATTTCCACATAACGCTAATTACATCCCCCGAAGCGTGAAACTAGCAAAGGATATTGTCTGGTTGTAAGTCACGCTTGAACCGCATTTACAGATGAATAAATTTAAAAAAAAAGTATTAATCTGTGTCTTGATAGCTTGACAATCTAAATGAAAACAACATGACTAATTCAATAACTATATTTATAATTTAACAAGTTGGTGTATAAAGTGTATTAAGTAATAATAATAATAATTGTTTTAGTGTAAATTCATAAACCAAGAACAAATTAACAAAACACTGGTTGAAAGACTTTACTTCAGTTCCATTTATATAGGAGGGATTTTCTATGACAGAAAAACACTACTTTCAAGTGTGCGTACGTCAAGTCATGGGATATACAGCTGCCACTTTAGACAGTTATTATAAACACCTACAAAACAGCATTAGTAAAATAGTAAAATGTAAACAATTTTGGCAAAAACAAGAATTTGTTTGTGTATTATTAAAGGCCTTTCATATGAAAATTGGATTGTAGATTTAAATCATATCTAGAGAAAATAAATTGCTAGAAAAGTAGAGAAATTAAATGCGCAAATCTTTCTAGTAGTCATATATATTTATATATTTTGTAACCAAGTTTTACTACCCATTCTGGCACCCCACATTTAATTATATTATTGAGATGGTATAAAGGAACGTAGAAAATGTACCCACAGTTGCGTATAGAAAGCGTAAAGAAGAATTATTTAGGAAAAAATACCTTCACTAAACCATAAAGTTACTGTATTTTTACACAGAAGCTGTATGAACTTTAACCTAAACAGATATCCGTAAACAACGAAAGAATATTAAATCTGTGAATCCAAAGGAATTTTTTTTATTTGTAATAAAAGTTAGTAGCAGCCCCTCAACCATAGCCCCCACCATCTAGAACAGTGTTTCTCAATTTTTCACCAATATTTGCCCGTTAAATAAGAGTTCGACGGCGCATAACAGTTGGGCCTCGGTCATTGACCAGGAGGATTATCGTCATAGCTTAGTTGGGCCACAATCATTGACCAGGATAATTATCGTCATAGCTTAGTTGGGCCACGATCACTGACCAGGATAATTATCGGCATAGCTTAGTTGGGCCACGATCACTGACCAGGATAATTATCGTCATAGCTTAGTTGGGCCACGATCACTGACCAGGAGGATTATCGTCATATCTTAGTTGGGCCACGATCACTGACCAGAAGGATTATCGTCATATCTTAGTTGGGCCACGATCACTGACCAGGAGGATTATCAGCATAGTTTAGTTGGGCCACGATCACTGACCAGAAGGATTATCATCATAGCTTATTTGGGCCACGATCACTGACCAGAAGGATTATCGTCATATCTTAGTTGGGCCACGATCACTGACCAGGAGTATTATCGTCATATCTTAGTTGGGCCACGATCACTGACCAGAAGAATTATCGTCATATCTTAGTTTGGCCACGGTCACTGACCAGGAGGATTATCGTCATATCTTAGTTGGGCCACGATCACTGACCAGAAGGATTATCGTCATATCTTAGTTTGGCCACGGTCACTGAGCAGGATGGATTATCGTCATATCTTAGTTGGGCCACGATCACTGACCAGAAGGATTATCGTCATATCTTAGTTGGGCCACGATCACTGACCAGAAGGATTATCGTCATATCTTAGTTGGGCCACGGTCACTGACCAAGAGGATTATCGGCATAGCTTTGTTGGGCCACGGTCGCCGACTAGGATTAATAAATTATTATATTATAAAAGAGTGTGAAAACAAATAAATGTATTCGGCGGTACAACCAAAGAAGTTCCTGTTGTCAGCATCAGTAGCAGCCAGATTTATCAAAATGTCCGTTACAATCACGAAGAACGGACGTTCCCCGAAGTTCCGTCAATTTGAGCGAGGAAGGGGGCAGCAAGGTGGGGTAAACAGGTGAGACAAAGACCAGATATAGGAAGGAAAAGGGAGAGGTCGGAGGGAGGTAGCTCTGTACAAATAAACAATTCTCATTTGTCAAAGTGCATCAAGACAAGTCGAATCCCACCGCTCATTCTTCAACCCGTGTCTTCATGGACAGGATCTTTCATCCATCATGGAGAAGGACTCAACGCCCTGAAAGACTCCATCTCCATTATTACAAAGTGAACAACATTTTTTTAAATAGAAGAACTATTTTAGCCTAAAGTAAAACCAAATAAAATAAAATTTTATATACCTATTATATTTAACTTCATTTTTTCTTTATTATGAGTTAATTTTGTATTCATCTTAAGTAAAGCCTAAGTCATTAAATTATTTTGGTGTAAAGTGTACCATTAAAATATAAACAAAATGACTAGGCAACCTTCTTAGGTTTCTAGAAAGCTACAAGAATTGTAGGACCACATATAACTGATAACGTTCAATTTTTGTAAAGGGAATCTTGCAACAAAGATTTTATCAACTTCATCAATCGATTAACAAGTTACACAAAGATCGCTTCTGTCGCTGTTAGAGAACCGACCAAGTGCACTCAAAGGTACTGAAATCTTAAACAAATATTTACATAGATCGAATTTAGTTGTTGTATCTAATAAATATAATTATTGTTCTGACGGTGTTTATAAACATATTTTAGCAAGTGGGAATTAAATAAAAACTTTTATTTGGTATTTTTTATATAATTAGGTTGAATCACATTCATAAATTTTCCAAAAATCTTATACATTTTCTCTTAAAACATTCTTTTTTTTTCACACTTCATCTTACTACCCATACGTAATATTTACATTTAAATACACTAATGTGTCAATGATGAGAGGTAAATTAAAGAAATAAACCCGTTTTTGAGTAGACGAAATAACTTCTTTAGTACACCCAGTCAGGGTTAGAATCTCGTCCTCCCCGTCAAAATCCCACAAGGCCAGACGAGCTTAACGCGTTAGTCCGGGTGCCCAGCGACATCAGTCAACATTATAAAAATATGGTTTGTGTTATATATTGATTGACACAAAACAGATGAATAATTATAAACATGTTCGAAATTCATATACATAAGCTATAACTTAAATTCTGGCACATTCTACACAACAAATAAAATTATATTTAATTTAATTTTCAGTTTCTATTTCATAGAGTAATGTAGAAGTCATCGTAGAGGTAGCCTAATTATTTAATTTATCCTTGGAGCAGTATGAATTTGCGAAACCTTTATTTATTTTAATTTCGTGCAACTATAGTGAGGCAGTGACCCGGAATAAACTATAATCTGGGCCACGGATAAGGTATATACACTAATAAAAAATCCATGTGGTGTCTGTTTGTACTTTCAGGGATTTTTCTCCAACTTCCCGATATCCCGGAGAGCTTAAATTTAGTATGTTCGCTATGGAGCACACCATCTTTATGAGAAAAATTATTAACTTAAAGAATACAATATGGTCGGCACAACGTACAAATAGTCTAATTTGAATGAAATAGGAAACTTTAAATTTTAAATCTAGATCAAAAAATATATAGACATAAAATAAAAGAGATCTGCCGTGAAATTCGAAATTGTACTTGTCCGAGATCGGCAGTGAAGTTTTGAAATAAATACTAATAAATGAGAAAGCAAAATCTACTGGCGATTAATTTTAGTTAGTTAAAAATAAGAAAATTACTTAGTTAATAAACATATAAAATCATAGAAATGAGCGTATATTTAGCTAACATATTATTCACTACCAGTAGGAAGTCACAGGCACCAGTGACCCTATCAGTTTTTAGATAGTGTGTAGCACACATTTTATATCAAAGAGCAAGCGCCTATATATGGATGTGGTATGCAACATTTCGAACATATTTGCTAGGCGGGTAGCATCACCCAAATTGAACACACTGTGAATACAGTAAAAATTAATAGATATATATTTTTAATTAGTTTGAGTTTTGGACATCTTGACTGTCGTGGACTTGAAACCACTTTTTAAATGCATGTGTTCACATGTTACCTCCAACTTAAAGTGGACCCATATTATCTTTTCTTTTGCTTTACGCTTAAAACAAGAGCTTTTCGAGGATCTTGTGGTGGTAAACTTTCTAAAGATATGTCAGTGAGTGAAAAAAAAACACTTGAGTTATAAGGTTTGGATTAAATTATCTTGTGAATTTTCCCTTGCTGTTGCAAAGTTGATTTTCTTGGAAGAAATCAAATTAAACGTATACACTACGGTTTACAATGAACCTAAATATTGAATACATTGCCAATCCAACGAGGAGACGAGGATAATTAGTGTAATGTAGTGTTTCTTTCAGAAGCTTGAAACAAATGGGTTTTTGGCAACTGGAGCCTAGTGATGAAAATACGAATCAAACCACACGTTCTTAGCACATTTTATTGTCTAGCATTGACTCAAACAAGCGACATCCCAAGAGAAGAGACGCAAAGAGACCGAAGCAAATAAAATATGCAAAGACGAATATTAAGCAATATTTAAAGACGAATATTAAAAAAAGATGTGTTTCATTCGAAACCAAGATAGTTCCCAAACTGGTCGGTTCTTCCCTCAAAATAAATGACATGAAATGATAATCAATTATAAGCCCTATATTTATATATAAAAAAGAGAACGAGATTATAAAAAGTTGTACCAATTCAGAAAAGTGTTGAAGACAAAAAAAAAGTCGAAAGAAATTTCACGTCTCTATGAACTTAGCTTAATAGGATTCCTTCCTCCCTGAAAATGGGTTTATCTGAGATAGCGGCTGGAAACGAAATTGAGAAAGAAGAATAGGTCGGTTGTATGTGTGTGCGCCAGCCCACGTGGTGTGTGAGGGCCAGAAAGAAGGGTGGGAAAGAGTCTAATGCAATTTGTTGGTAGAATGGAGGTGGTTTGGAACAGACTGCTCACTTGATTGAGTCGCGGGAGAAACAGTAGATTCGGGAGGGAGGGGGCATTGAGGTGGCTGGCGTGAAGAAAAGTAGGAAGTGACCGAATCGGAGGATAGAAGAAAATAAAACAATGAGGGTGTAAGATGGAAGTGAGAGAAATAGAATAAAGGGCAGCAGGATTGATGCATGCGGACAAAGCAAATACCTCAATATATTGAAAACATTTTGTATAGTGAATTGCTAACTCTATTAAACTTAAAATATTAAATTTTAAAAATTATTTTGAACAAATCTAGATAATATATGGAAAATAAAAATATATCAAGTATATACTCACATTGTAAAAGGCATTAAATAAACCGGATAAGTAATCTAATAATGACCCGCATCAAGGAGCAAGATAACCGCTTCTGTGGCCGCATGGTCTAACGCGCTAATCTCATAATAAACTTGACTGCTGATAGTAGGGAGATCGAGGTTCACATTTAGGTCAGGTGTACTGAGGATTGTTTTTCCAAAATAGTTCTCCACTCTTTCTTCATGAAAAAGCGAGTACACTTCCTTTAAATATAACTTCCATAATCCCTAAAACCTCTAGCGTAAATAGTACATAAACGTATAAACCGAACAGGTAGTATGACACGGTGCTAAAAAAAAAAGACCACAATGTTTAAAATGTCAAGCCCATCTAGTCTTGTTCGGCAGTGACAGAGAAGTCGGGGTTAAAATTACAAATGCTGGTCGGGTGTACTGGTAGTTTTTCCTAAATTATTTATCAGTCTCCGACTACGAAAATACAGTGTGCATTTCCTCTAAATTATAAATTTCTTAATCCTTACCCAATGCGGATAGCCCAAACAGACGCGGATCACAACAAATACTAAACAACGCCGCTTTTTAGATATTTAAAAGAGAATTTAGACACCGATCTATTTTTGGATATGTTTGATAAATGCATTTTTACTATTCGCATATAATCAATAACTGCATGAAACTCTATCAAAACTAGAACTGTTTTTGAAAACCATTATTTTACATCTGTTTCTTTGTTCACATCAAATTAGTAACGAGATACGACAAACATATCTTAGTTTTAAGTTTAAAATTTGAAGAAGCAATTCACTGAGGCTATTACTAGACTCTATAGCAGGGGCCCCTGACCCTATGCCCGCGGGTGCCATGGCACCCGCCGAGCCTTTTGAGTCTTCCCGCCACCTTTTGACCACAGCTAAAAAGTTCTTGATTAATAGTTTTAATCTGTCACTTTTCCGATCAAAATCAAGTTTGTGCTTATCTCTAGGTATGCTGTTCTCAAGAAATTGGTGGTTGAAAGCCCCCTCTTTCCAATACCTCCCTCTCATCCCTCTTTCTTTTCTTTGCCGGCTCATTTACAAAGTGTACTTTTACTCGGAACTACTATTTTAATAGTTTCAAGCTGAATGGTTTTGCTTTTACCAAATCTCAAAGACCTTTTCCCACCCANAATCCCTCCCTCTCTCTCGTTCCTCTTTCTTTACCAGCTCATTTACAAAGTGTACTTTTACTCGGAACTACAATTCTAATAGGTTCAAGCTGAAAGGTTTTGTTTTTTACTAATCTCAAAGACCTACCCCCTTCCATCACTCTCCCCACACTCATTAATCCATGCTTAACTTCCTATTTCCTCTGTAAATATCTTGACATTGCTCTACCCAGCTTCGTTGCCTGAATAAACACAGAATAAATATATATTTTAAAAATGTACCTAAGCACCAAAATTGTGGTTAGTAGTTAAATATTACCCTGTCTTTATTTTGGTCTTGTTAAAACCGTAGATAAAGCAGTATTTTTTAATTTATTTTTTGTCAAGGCTACGGCTTTGAGTATTCCCCACAACCACATGTAACGTTACAATCGCTGTTGGAAACTTAACCTGGCAGTTGACCGGCCGTGTGTATAGCGTTGAGGCCGATCTCTGAGCCTGGCGGGAGTTAAAAATTTGCCTTGAACAAGTGATATTAGTGCCCGCCGCACTACCGTTAATGTTGAATGTGCTCTAAGGTATTTAGTTGGGTACCTCTGCTCTAGAGTAATGTTCATCTTAGTAAACCAAAAATGGCTTGAACATTTCTTAATATTTTAAAAAGTGTAATTTTCTCTTACTTTGCACTTCAACATCAAAAAATTAGCGATTAAAATAATCGAGTTGTTTAGTTTGTTGTATTGATTCTCCCTACGCGGTATTTCTTATGGTAATTTGGCAGTCCCTGAATGTTTATTTCTGAGTTTACAATCATCATGCAACGAGATATAATAAAAAGTGATAGTATTACGAAGTCCATTAACAGTTTTTCCAGTTCAACGTTGCTTTTGTGCATAAAGAGCGGGAAAACAAAATACATAAAAGGGAATTGTTAAGTACAGTATGAGAAACGATTCTGCACTACTTGCTGGTCATAGAACTAAAGGTTCGCTTTGGCTTCAAATGCTTTTATTTCCAAAAAAGATTTCACCGAGCTGTTGGAATTATTTGGCCCTTAATGACACTTAATGTAAGAAGTAGATTTCTCTCTAAATATTAAGAATTAAATTTTAACAAAGAACGAGAAAGCCATATGGAGGAATGTTCAAATCGGCACGCAGTGAAAATGTCAGCACATATTTCGTTATATGATTTATAGTATTTTGGGAAGTCATGTTGGTCAACATCGATTGTCGACAAACATCAATACATCTATCGACATGTATGAAAATGAAATTTCTCCTCAAAATTAATACCAACATTGGTTAATAAACAATGTATTATAGATCTAGGCCGGTTTTAACGCGCCTAAATAGTGTAGCGTAGAAATGCGGTGGAAAGGTAGGCTTAAAACACAAAAACACTTTTTTTTAATGACAACATTTAGCTTAATTATCTTACTAGCATTAATACGCTTTGTGATATTTGCAGGAAATATTATTTGATGGACGAATATATTAAAGAATCTTAATAATTTTTTGTAGAGGTCAAAAATTCCTACTTATCACTTCTACAATAGTAGAATTTTGGTAAGAAGAATCCTTTATAAAATAAGTACGTTCTTTATATGGTCAGTATTGACAACATTTTAATATTTTATTAGTGTTGTTTTATAAGTATTGATACTTCTATCAAAAGTGATAGCTATGATAGCACGACTCAACATGAAAACGTGAAAGTAGATTATACGTGTAAGATAAGGTCATTCCTATAAAACGTGGAATGTAATTATTATGATAATATACATTAAATGTTGGTCTGTGTGGTATCCCAAGCTTTACTTCATAGGTAACATTTTATTGTGTTTCAATACCAATAAAAGGTGACCTGGTGGTCTAGGGGTAAGGTGTCAAGACTCCTGTGCTGGGAGTTCGGGGTTCAATCCTCGGTCCTGGCACAGATTTATCTTATTGTCAAACCCTTCCTTCACCTCTGACAAGACGTGTATTAATCACAACTTGTGAATGTGTGGAATGCCAGGCCTCCACCGTGGTTCGGATCCCACGTTAAACTGTAGGTCCTCCATTTCATCTCACAATCACCCTACCATTACACGTTAGCGTAAGTGCGTATAACACTAACGGGTTGTAATACTATGTAATAGTAATAAAAATAATAGTAGTAGTAGTAATAATAATAATAATTATAATTATTATTATTATAAACACGTCAATACGAGTAAGATCATTGAATCGTAATTTGTCAATAAGTAATTTTGACAAAAAATAAAGGATCTTTAATAAATGTCCCACCATTACGAAAGATATAATTAATATAGTACAAATTGTTGAAATAACTAAATAATTGATACAAGAGTGGCCATACATACTAAGTTTGACTCGCAGACAGACTTAGGTCTGGTTAATTGGGGGTAGTTTCCCAAGTGAGATTTTAACACAGCTTTTATTCAAAACTTTCTCCACGATACTAAGGGTATTTTCAATGCAACCTTCCTCATTTTCACTCGTATTCAATCGTTAGTAGGTCTTGTATCAAACGTAAAAATAAGATTAAACTTGATGAAGTAATTACTTAAATATAAGAGATTTGAAAGTTCAAAACGTTAAGTGATCTATTTCTAAGCATTACCAGCTCATGATAAAAGTAAGAAAAAAACTATGAGAAGGGAAGCAAAATAGAAAGTTCAGATTATAGATCGAACTGGCAGAGGAATAAGAAAGGAGGGGTTGGACTTAAGGTGGCGAAGGGGTGCTGTGCTGACAAGGAGCTGATGGAACCGCCAGAAACAGATCGACATCAGCTGGATGATCAGGGGAGGAAAAGATGGAAAGGGGGTTAATGTATCCCCCTCCCATCTACCTCTCCGGGAGTCCCTGTTACAAGCGCAGGGACAAATTAAACTACACAAAAAAAATAGTGGTGCGATAGAAACTAACGTGGTAGTGACGTCTGTGAGAAATACAATTTGAACAAAATAGTTTTTTCCACTCCATTAAAAACAAACAATAAATCTTGTTTGAACTATAACAACATCTCACAAAACAATCTAATCACTTGCGTGAACATGTTAAACAATGCATCCCAAGCCAATGAGCTTTCATTGATGTTATGATTAGAATATACTAGCAAACGGTGTTTAGCCATATAAATAATTTTTAAGTAATTTCTACTGTATGATTAATAGTTAATATGAGAGTTACACAGAGATAGCAAAATAATAATTGTCAACGTTACTACTACACTTGATGCATAAACAATAATGATGGCCGACAACTGTGTAGGGAGTGAGAGAAGTCTTATTGTGTGAGAGAAACAGGAGACCGGCTTCGTTCTCATCCCTACTCCGTGTTGTTTACTGGCTCAGAAGTCACACCTGTACTAATTAAATGACGATCGATCAGTTATCGACCGGGGATGAAAAATGATTAAATTACTAAAATGTCTATTAAAAAATAGGGGTTGGTGATAAAAGGGTAAAAATTTAGGGTTGTATGTATTTTTTAATGCGACATAATAAAAAAATAAAGAAATTAAAAAAATGTCTAAAAATTAAAGAAAAATGTTAAGGGTGGACAACCCTTATCACTAAGGGGTATGAAAAATAGATGTTGGCCGATTCTCAGACCTACTCAATATGCTCACAAAATTTCATGAGAATCGGTCAAGCCGTTTCGGAGGAGTACGGGAACGAACATTGTGACACGAGAATTTTATATATAAGATATATTGCTCGTCATTATGTGGTAACGAAATTAATTTTACAACCATATCTGTATTTTCTTCCTTTCTTTCTCTCTCTATACGTGTGTTTATACGCCATTAATAACCTACTAAACTAACAAGTATATCAAACACACTTAGTTTTGATTTAATTCCTCACAATAACTTTGTAATGTGAGTATCTCCTGAACAGGTAGTAAGACGTGGTGCTAAAACAGCAACATTGTAGTGCTAGCTTTAACAAGGTTGCTTGAGCACTTACTTATGAAGGGACACCTTATAGTTAGTTCTCTTGGGACTCTTAAAAATTACGTTATGTGTTTGAGGAAGAATATTTTTGTTTCTAGCCATCCGCTTTTTTTTTAGCACAGCGTTTTACTATGTGTTCGGGTTGAACACATATGTACTCATTACTCTAATGTGTTCGGGATTAAGAAGATTTTATTTAAATGAATTGAACCTGCATTTGGGTGGAGGGAGAGTGGAAAAACATTTAGGAAAAAACTATTTCAGTCCACCCGACTGGTATCTTCAGCATTCTAGTATATTGCCAGAGTAGCGCTTTAGAACATGTGGCCACCGAAGCAGGTAACCATTCATTTTAAGCCGCTAAAGTATTTGAGTGGAGCTGCCATGTAGTAAGAGAACAAACATTCGAGGATGACAACACAAATGAAAATACAATCTGTGTTGTGACCCCGCCCCCCATTAAATGAGATCGTCGTTCGATTCATAAATATGCAGGTCGAGGTCTGTCTAGGCCTACCAGCTACCTTTCTCTTTATAAGGCATTTAGGTCTTAATGATCAACCAATGTTGTGCCTATGTGGATAATTTGGACTTTTCAAAGTGAACATTTTTTACTTTTAAACTATTTTATACAAGAATATATTATATGTTTAGGGTTATAGAAAATGGTTTGGTTTTCATTCCAGTTAACACCACACTCATGTACTATTAAAGGTGATGTCAATATTTAACCTATAGCAGCACCTGATTGTCAATATCTCAGTTACCTAGTTGACCTCTTTAATTTCAGAGCTGTGACATCTTGAGTTAAAAGTCGTAGAAAGTGTGCGGATTTCCCCTTTTTATGATTATTGTAACTAAAAAACTTATAATGCAAGAGATCAACTCTTAAATGTTACAAAATATGTGGAAGTGTGCAATGCATCTCATAGCTATGGCTCCCGTTTACTCTGTTTATTTTTAGTGTGGCTCATTTATGAACACCTAGGCCATGGCCACAAACAAGTAAAAAACATACTCTCAACCTTACGGGGGTTTTGCTGCGCTCCTTTTACCAGCTTGAGTCCTTCAACACTGGGCTTCGCTAGTGTCACTGCTGGGTGATGATAGGACTAATCGCAGCGATCCTGGTGTTGAAGGACTCAAGCTGCCAAAAGGAGAGCAACCATTTTAACCTGTAGGGTGTGTCTGGATATATTATTTGTCTGTGGCCTTGGCCGAGGGCTAACAATATCTAATATATTTTCTGGTTAGACGCAAGAGTTCTAAAACTTTAGTCATTCAAACCTCAATTGAATAATAAATAAATCTGTTAAGCCTCACTTACATAGCACAATTAAAAGCGTTTTTGTGATTAAATAAAAACAAAAATTAAACATCTAAATGTTGCATAGATTGTTATATTTTCTCAAATAAATTTCGTAGAGGCTTAAGTTATTAAATATAATCAAAGTTTTGCAAGGTATCCATAAAATATTAATTTTAAAACATTACGGTTTTATATTTGATCATAAGTAAGTACTATACCATTGGTGCGAATGAAAGTAAAAAGATTATAAGCATTTGAAATGTGGTGCTAAAAAAGAAAGATGAAAACATCATGGATGGATATGATATCAAATAAAGATGTGCTAAAAAAAGTAAATAAAGAAAGGAAATTTTAGAAAAGTATACAGCAAGGAAGAGTTAAAATAGTAGGACATACACCGAGACACGATAGTTCGACGTAGATGATTATAGAAGGAGATGTGGAAGGAAGAAATTCCAGAGGGAGACTAAGGCCGATGACAGACTAACGTTTTGGCCACCGCGACACAAACGCCGCGACAAGGTTGCTATAGTGTATTGCGTTGTTTCATATGAGAGGGGTCACTACGATCAAGAAACGCTCACATTGACGTTTTCAAATTTGTCGCCAGTCTGACCCCTCTCATATGAAACAATGCAATACTCTAGAGCGGTGTTTGTGTCGCAGAACCAAAACGCGACCAAAACTTCAGACTGTCACCGGCCTTAGACTGGAGTACATGAATCAGCGAACGTTATTAGTAGAAGAAGATAAAAAAAACTAGTATAGGCAAAAGTGGAGAGCTGTAGAAAACCAATCGCAAGATTGATGGACCTAATGATGATGAGTATTATTCATGAAAATATATAAAACTGATTAGAAAATAATATTTAAAAATTATACTTACTACAATATTGACCTATTAATTGGAATACGTTTTTTTATAACACAAAGATGCTTCGGTTAAAGTTATATTTTTGTGAAACACGGGTGAAGGCCATTTTAAACTGCCAGTTGATTTATGTAGTTTAGCTCATAGCATGTCTTGTCTATTGAGCTAAGGGTTCCGGGTTCGATTCCCAGCGTGACCGAGAAATGATTCATTGGTGATGGGTGAGTCCCCTCTTTTAACAATGATAAATTAATTGCAGGGGTTTTGAAGTTATTCCTGTTATAGATTTAAGTGTTTTTTTTTTTATAAATAGTGAGCTACCCGTTTTAGTGGCCGGATTGTCTAACACGCTACTCTCGCAATAGACTAGACTGCCGATGATGGAGAGATCAAGGTTTGAATTTCGATCGGGTGTACTGAGGGTAGTTTTTACTAAATGGTTCCATGCAAATGCAAGTACACTTCTTCTAAATATAACCTTCCCAAACCCTAAAAAACATTAGCGTAATTAGTACATAAGCTTATGGCCCGAACGAATAGTAAGACGCAGTGCTAAGAAAAAAAAACATAATATTGTTTTTATTTATTTATTTTTAAAAATGGCAACTGTCACACATATAGTCAAACTGTAATTTTTTTATTGATTCATTTGACAAAGTAGAGCAATTTTTTTTTACAGTCCACACAAACTTCACCAAATCAGAGGAACTGAACAATTGCTCCAAAGATAGAACCATGCTGCATCTCTCCTGAAATCCTTCTCGCGCTTCACAGTTTAAGAACCCCTGGCTTAGAGAAATAGTATATTCACCAAACTAATGGATTTATTTTAGAATCCTACCTAACTGTTCCCTCAGTCTAGTAGTCCAGTGTCCCCTTGCCTCCAGAGACGGTGTGTGCACAGCTATATTATCATGATAAGTTTCCCTCCGTATCATTTTCTATGCATTAGACAAGTTTTAACTGGCTTTCCCGAGATTTAAATTAAAAAGTTTGACTAGCCAACACGCGTGGTTGTAGGAGGAAGGGTTAGGAATATTGGTAGGGAGCGGGTGGCTAGAGGGATGTTTAAGATGCAAGATACGTTGCTTTGATGTAATGAAACAAGTTAGGCAAACTCTCGAAGGGAAATAGCGTTCAATCTTAATATTTTTTCAATGTGGTTAAATTCGACATTTGGGTTGGGTTTTTTCTGACTAAGTAGAAACGCGCGAACCACGAAAGATATACTTAACCCTTTATTTATCCAAACAACTAGCCAGTGCATTAAATACTATCATATATACATGTATATATGTTTTTTAACGTGTGCAACCAGGGTTTGTAGGCCAGACAGACACTTCTGGTCTTCTACTGGCAGTGACTAATATGTATCCCATCTGATGTTGTAAACACCGTGTAGGCGCGGTTACTTCAGCCCAATAAGATGATGGGATGATAATGATGATGATTATATGGTACCAGTAGAAGTCTTAAACATAGCTTACCATACCATCGCCACCATAGTAACAATTCCCCTTCGGGAAACATACATATGGTAACACTGGGAGTCAAACTCGGGATATCTAGAGTAGCAACCGGGAATGCTAACCAAGAGGCTGGCCATCTTATTTAGTTTTAGTTGGGTCTAGCAGTATAACTTTTGTTGGATCATATCGAAATGTCAGCTTTTATTTAGCACTGCGTCTTGTTAAACCGTTCTGGTTATATGCTTATGTACTAATTACGTTAGTGGTTTTAGGTATTGGGAAGGTTATATTTAAGTATATGTACACGCGTTTGCTTGGAGGGAGAGTTGAAAACCATTTTTTTAAAACTCAGTTCACCCTACCGAGATTCGAACTTCGATCTCCCCATCATCTGCAGTCAAGTATACTGCGAGAGCAGTGCGTTAGACCATGCGGCCATCGAATCGGGATATATTTTATTCATTACATTTAATATTATGGTTTAAGAACGACTTAATACAAGGGATAGAGATGATAAAGTTTGTATCATATAATAAGCGTGGAGAAAGGAAATAGAAAAAAACAATACTAAGTGATAAAAGATAAATCACCATCAGTGAACCAAACAGAGATTCAAAACTCAAAACCCACGTCACTGGCAATTTAATTTAAAGGGTTCGCGGGTTCAAACCCAGCCAGGGTCGACGGATTCATCTTGAGTGATAAAAATCCGTAACACAACTTCCTTCGGAGGGGAAGTAAGGCCGTCGGTTCCAAGTGGATTGTGCCATGTAAAATAACCCTGGAAGGTATGTGAAAACACCTTTCTCGGCAAAATTAGTAGACTCTTTCGCTCTCGCTCATAGAAATTCTCGTGTGCTGATATAATCAGGCAGTTCAGAAAGTGCAAGTTGAATACCTCAAATATATTAAATGAAAAATGTAATTTTTAGTTACGTAATTTAAAACATTAGTTTTTATAGAACATACATTATTTTATAATAAAAAAATTACGAACATTTTAAATTACGTATAAAAAAGGAAGCTGAATGGCAAGTCAACTATAAGCTGGCCTTTCAGTTGGATATTAAATGGCGAAGACTGAATACATAAGACCGACTAGTTATGTTATAAGACCTACTTTTAAATCTAAAAGGTGTCCGTCCAGAAATGAGTTTTCAGACTTTAATAAATATTGTTTACAAGCTAAAAGTGTTCAGGAGAAAGGTTACGGAACGAGTTCCTTGCTAATCCAACAAAGACCTTGACACCTGAATCGTGGAGTTACTGGCCAGAGATCAGATGCAGATTATCTCTAGTTACTGCTCCTGCCTGTCAGAAGGCTACCGGTACATTCACACACAAAAGTAAGCTACTTTCATGATGGTAGCTCACACTCCTCAACTTACAATTTTCTTCGGATAAAACTTTCAACGTGTTTTACCAATACGCTAACGTTTCCAAGAGATTGTAAATTAAATAAACTTTTACTTTTTCATATCAAAAGAAAATATTGTAATCGTGAGAAAAATGTGTATAGAGATTATTATTTAGTATATTTTATATATTTGACTCACAATCAAAAGCTCTAAATAAATTAGATTAAATAGTTAATTAGAATTACCATAATACTTTTATTATAAAAATTATAATTATCATCAATATTATATAAAAAACCAATCAATGATCGGGAAAAAAGATCACACTTTGAATGTGATTTCGACTCTAAAAGATCAGCTCAGTTACATTTCTCATTACTTTTATGTAAATCCAAACCCAAAAAAGTGGATTTTACCATTTTCTGTTTGTCTGTCATGTCCGTCTGTTCCTGCCCATGGATACAACACGGTTTTATGGATTTTGTTCGGACTTGGAATTTATATTTTATAGGGCTACACCTGGAACTTTTTTTTTCACCCGAGCCCTCAATCTAATGTTAGTTTAATAATGAGTGATATTTTTCTTTTTAATTACAGATTTTTCGAAAATGGTTCTAGCAATTTTATTTATAATTGATATTTAGGGATTGTTTCACCTGACAAATAACACTGTATACTTTTTTTCGGGGGAAAATATGTTTAAATGTAAAATACTGATGACTAATTTTTTTTAAATTATAATATTTTAATAATTGCTGAAACGATTTGGTTAAAATTGAGCATCTGTTAATTTTTTTCGCGTTTTAATGTGAAACCCCCTTTTAACACTACTAGTGGACTCGCCCGAGAATCAAGCCATGACCTCACCACCATATAATCAGTTTTTAATCCCAACGCCTTAGACTGTACGACCTGTGGTGCGGGTAGTAATCATATGTAAGCCTACAATAAACGACCAAATAGATGTTTTCATCAATCAACACAATTTATACCTGCTGAAAATATTCAGGAAGCACGAACACAATTTAAAAGGGACATTTTTACAGAATATTTCTAACTTACCAGACCAAATACAGCAAATACACAACTTAAAGCCCGCATTGGTGGGCACGTGTGCTAAAATTATTTCGTATGGGGTTTTTTGGTGAAGATGAGGTTGGGGTTTAAGTCTCGGCCGGGTTTGTTAAAGGTGGCTTTAACTTAATAGCTACGCGCCTCGGTGGCCGCGTGGTCTAACGCAGAGATCAAGGTACGTATCTCGGTCGGTTGTACTGAGGGTAGTTTTCCCGCTCTCCTTCCACGTAAATGCGGGTACACCTCCTATTAGTATAGCCTTCTTATTCTCTAAAACCATTAGCGTTATCAGTATACAGGCGTATAATCCGAACGGGTAGTAAGAAGTTGTTATAAAAAAAAATCCCACTAATACATTTTCAAACATCACAAGAAAGCAAACCCGGGTTCCTTTATATCAGAAGATAGACAGACGTGCCTCTCGTTAAGCTAAGGTATCTGGATAGTATCTACTTTCTAGTCCTAGAATAAGATAATTTTGATCATGCCTGTACGGCCATGATTATCAGCGCGAGCTGTCAAGAGTAAAGGATTTTGTTCTGCGAGTTGTCAGCAGATACTATAACCGAATAACTGCATATTCGACCCGGATGCTCATGATGTATTCTTCTAGTACTTGTTAGATTGAAGCTGGTGGGTGAAGTTAACGTAACATTCTTGAACTTAAGAGTGTTTTGCAGAGATTCCTGGTTCCGTACCAAGTTATGTTTCCATCAAGAAAATTATTACAATTCTTAAATAGAGAATGATAACCGTAAACATTTTCGGCCTTGAGATTATGGTGAATAATGACGTTTTTTCTGCTTTCAATAAACGAAGATTTTTCTAGAAAAAAAAATACACCCAAGGTATACACCCTAAGGTTTCTCTAACGTTAGGATTCAGATTTCTTGAATTCTTAGTTTTGGAGTTCTCGTGTCAACAAATACACAGATTCACATTCTGTTTTATTTTTTGGTAAGCAATGGAAGAGCCACTAAAAGTTTTTTTTAACGCAAATTTATAAATTTGTAAAGCGATGGCTACGTGTACGCCTCTTACTATATTTATAATTAATCAACCAAAAATCAACAAACGTAGCACATATAAGACCAATTAATATGATTTTAAGAAGGCATACAAAGCTTTAGTACAGTGTTAGTCAAAGTGCAATCCTTAGACCACTGGTGGTCCGCGGTGGCCTATCAAGTGGTCCACATAATCCTAGGCCTAATAATAATAATAAAATATAAAAAATGTTGATCACATAAAAAATTGAAATTTGAAAGATTTAATATAAATATCCATACTATGCTGTATTTCATTTATATATACATACATACTTAATCACGCCATTCCCTTACGGGGAAGGCAAGAAACTGTGCAAATGGCTCAAAAAACTACTTTGTACTTAATCCATCCTCACTAACTTTCTCCATACTTTCCTATACTTCCTTCGCCTCAACAACATCCATGCACCGAGTCACACGTGTTATTTTATTCTTAAAACTCTTTAAGTTTTTCTTTTTCCCACATTCATCTACAAAAATTTTCCACGGCCTACATGGCCTACCCCTTGGTTTTGATCCACACATTCTACCCTCATATATTTTATTCGTCCCTCAATCCACACTCATCATCTCAATATGCCCAAACCAACGTAGCACGCTTCTTTCACAATGAGCCACTGAATTCCCTTTCAAACCGCACTCCTTCAGCACCCATTCATTACCGACTGTCCATACGAGTTTTTCCACATACATTTCTTAGATAGATTTCAACCGCATTCACCTTGCTCTTGAATTTCTCCTGACAAACCTACACTTCACACCCATAAAACGATATTGGCATTAACTCACTTTTATATACTGCCATCTTTGCTTCATGATACTACTTCATTCTTTGCAATAGTCCATATACATCCAACTACTCTCCGAGATGCATTTACCCATTCACCCATTTTTACAGAAAATTCTGCGCAGACACATAAAATCATTCACTTTTCGTGTTTTATGTTTCTGAACTAACATCAGTAAGTCGTATTAACTTTAGTAGTTGCCCGCCAAAGCTAGGCGTCCCTTTAATCCATCATCACATAGCACGCTCTCTTTCTGAACAAACGTCAGCGAGTGGTATTTGTCGTCCATCCATGATATAGCCTCCCATTGTTTCTCTCTAACTTTTAGCGTGGGATGGGACTAGGATAAAGCCACTCACGTCCGACACTGATGTTTTAGTACACAACTGTCGCGTTGAATAACCTTAACGACAAAACTGTATGCAAAAACTGAAAACAACACAAACATCCGCCCAGAACTGTCTGAAAAAAAAATGCATTTCAACTCGCAAGGACAACGATAAAAAAAACACACGAAGAAAACAAAAGAATTATTTACAGTCGCAAAACTGAGGGCAAATAGACAGAACGTGTATCAACACACGTGTTCTACCTGAAGGTTTTACAACCCATGCTATAAAAACGTCAGATAAACAGAAGAATGAACATGTCAGGCGCTGTAGCAGACAGTCTTGTGAACATTTCATACTTTGCTTCCTCTCTGGTTGGTCCACTGCTCTAGTTATTTTTGTATTAGTATGCATTTGTGACGGTGTAATTAAGACAGTCCCATTTTCATAGGAATGTCCTTTATAGTTCCTTTACTTATAAATGGAGACATTTATTTTAAACTCGTAGCTTGTTGCAAAAACATAATAAAAAAAAGAGCATCACATACCACCAAAGAGCCCTTGAGCAAACTACCCTTAATTCTAGGGTTGGATATCTAATTCCAAAAACCCCTCAGGGGAACCTCATGAAAACACTCGATACAAAGGTTTATCTCGATTGGTAAAATGGTTTCGGCTCTAGACCGAGATACAGACACACAAATAGACAGATAGAGGTCATCGTGAAAACCATCTTTTCGTGTTCAGGGGGCCATTAAACGTCGACATCCATCAAAATCTCGAATACACTTTTTTTGGGAGATCACAGTACTTACTATCTTCTTGAGATCGCGAGAAAGTAAAAAAAAAAGTAGGTTTTTGCGGTCACATTTGACAACTAATTTATTAGTGAAATTTTATATGTAAAATCACAACTTGTGAATGTGAGGAATGCCAGGCCTCCACCGTGGTTCGGATTCCACGTTAAACTGTAGGTCCTCCATTTCATCTCACAATCACCCTACGATTACACATTAGCGTAAGTGCGTATAACCCGAACGGGTAGTAAGACGCGGTGCTAATAATAATAATAATATATGTAAAAGGTACACATGTAATTTCCATCAAAATTGACAGCTACAGATCACATGACCTGACGTATGGACACATGAAAATCGTTAAGACAACTTTTCTAGATGCCCGATAAGGTAGGGTAATCCTTTGAAAATTGGACTATAGAAGCAACAGTAAGCTCGTGGCCACACGATATAAGGCATCAAGCTCGTGATATTCTGCATTGCCATTGACACGGAGGTCAAGATTCAAATCTTGGGCGGGTATATTGAAGGTGTTTTTACCGATTGATTAGGGTGTTTGAAAACATGGTGCTTAAGAAAATGGATTAGTATACTGGGGAGTGGGCGAAGTTAAATAATGATAAATTGATGAGTTGTATACCCTGTACTCACCACAAGAGATTATTAGGATAATCCAATCTCATATATTATGGTTCAAGGTAATTACTGGCAAACCCAATGGGCAGAGACCATTGGTAAGACCTAGACGCAGATGGGGGATAAAATTAGAATGAACCTGAAAGAGATAAGGTAACATAAAAGCTGTATTTTGTTCTTTCGCTAAGTTACAAAAAGGCCAATTATACAATATTCCTTAGGAAAGTATTATTAAAAGCGTTTATTAACACTTTTGATTGATGATTTAGTATTACTATGAACATATTAGGCCTAGTTATTTCTACATAGGTTAAAATTTGCGACATCCATCCAATGTTTGCAATTAAAATCTTCTGCTAGCTGTCAGTCACCATTACTCGATCCATGAATCGACTCTAGTTCACTTGTCTGTAACACTTTCATTCTTACACTGACGAGTATAAACACTCACTCTACTAAATGTACTTTGAAAGTTCGACTTGCGTTTCAAAATAATATTTTTCTTTTTCCTAGTCAAGATAGACATATGCTTCAACGGAAATTTTGTAATCTACATCCTGGAAGTACTAGTCCTAGAAGTCATTTTCAGAACAAAACAAAATAGCCAAAGTGATAGATGAGTTTTAAAAATGCATTTACAAAAACAACTACTTCAATATTTAAAAAAATAATCTTGTCACAATGTAAGACTATTTTAAGAATTATTTAAGAATGAATGGTTTTTGTTTCAATGTTATACCTTTAAAGCTCGGCGGATAGAACGTAAATACAATAACAAGGGAGATCCTCCGACAGCGTCCCACCTCTCTCTCTAACTTTTAAATAAATAAATAGTAGTAGAACATACTGAATGGTCTCTAGTGACGGTAAGCCAAATGGAAAAGTGCCCGAAGCAGAGAATGAAAGAAGGGCAAAAAAAGACATATGTCTGGAAAAAAAAACTTGTAAATTATTTCGAAACACAAAGAGAGCGCATCTTACCAGACCTTTGGGGGGGGGGGGTTCTTTCTTGAACGTAAAGGGAGCTTGCTTTATGGTCCGAAAGAGTTAATTAAATTGATAACTGTCCTGTTAATTTATTCGCGAGTTGGTTAAAGCAAGCCATTAGCTGACGAGTCTACCGTGGACAGAGGTCACAGAGAAGCTACAGAGCTGTCGGGTGGAGGGTTGGGAATGCAGGGGGTCGGAAGAAGAAAGATGTTGCCAGTGATGATTTTTTTTTAAAACGGGGTCAATGACTTTTTTCAGGGCGCTAATTAAGGTAGTAAGGTAATAACTTTCTTGGTTTAAAGTTTATTTTTTGATTTTTCTTGGGTTTCTTTACTACCAAAATAAATTAAGTCTCTTACAGAAACCAGTAAAAACACTTTAATAGCGCGCACAAACAACATACCATTAATGGTTTTGTGTGTCAGAGTGATATTTAGCATTCTCTCTTTGAATTTATACATATAATTAGCTATACTCTAATACACGAATTGGCCTTAACCGTACTCATAAGCGTTATTCTATAAGTGGAGTTCTAAACCGTCCTCACTCGGTCGAGGCGATTGTACACTATACGTAGTAAAACCAAAACAGTATTTAGTAAATGAGCGTTATCTACCGTTCTTTACTCTAAAGATTTGTAATTGGGTGGACTTCAAAAAACTCGCCTCGATGCCCGAATGGTCAAAGGCCAACTCTCGTCATCGACTGGACTGCCGATGACAGGGGTATCGGGGTTCTAATCCTGGTAAGCTGTACTGAGGGTAATTTATTTAATACTTTTCCACTCAAAAATTCAACCTTCCTTAGTCCTAACACATTTACATAAGCTTTTAGCTCGAACGGGTAGTAGGGCATAGTGCTATAAAAAAAACACATAAAATATGTTCACAGTTAACTCGATTTGCAAGTTTATAAATAGCAATAGGTTTTATTTTCATTTCATCTTAATACCCGTTCCAAAAATTCACATATGTACTACTATCTGTTCAGCGTAGGAATTGTTTCCTGAAAGGCCTTTTTTCCTACCAGAAAGCTATTATATAGTAGGATATTGATAGAAAAAAAGACCTTTCAGAGAGTAATTCATACCGTGAATGGAGTATATTTACGCTGTGTTAGGGATGGGGAAGGTTAAAATTAGAAGAAGTGTCCCCACGTGTGTGTGGCAGGACAGGAAAATGCGTTTATAAAACTACTCTAAGTACACTCGACAAGGATCCGAACTCCTATATCCACATCATCGGCAGTACAGTCTATGGAGAGAGTGACGCCTTAAAGAAGTGGTCCCCAAACTCAGGGTCGCAAGGACATTCCTGAGGGTCGCGCTAAGGTCTCTAAGAAAGTTGTCGAAAATTGTGAAATACTATAATAACAAACACCTCATCAAACTGCAGTACTGATGAGAGGACCAGTGTAGAAACCCTCCTGTACTCGAGGAAAAGCCTATTCTGTCTCGGAAGAATATTTTCCCTTTTCTGGAAATATAGCCTGCCTCTGTGAGCAAGGATTTTCAGGTCGTGTAAAGATGAAGATTAAAGCAAGGAATCGACTGGATCTTCAAGATGACTTGTGTTGTACTCTGTCAATCAAGATAACAAAAAAATTCCAAGAACTAACCTAAAAAAAAAGCGGTAAGACGGACGTCATTGAAAAACTTTTTTTTTTGTAATTTACAAATTTTGCATTGAAGTCACATTTTCATGACACAATATTATTTAATTTTTACTTTCTCTCTATCTTACAGGTAGAGAAAGTATGGTGATCGTCAAAAAAATCGAACTCGAGATTTTGATGAATTTTGACGTTTCATGACTTCCTGAATCCGAAAAAGTGGTTTTTGAATGTCTGTCTGTCTGTCTGTCTGTCTGTCTGTACCTCCAACTAGAGCCTAAACTATTTTACCGATTGAGCTGAAACTTGATATCTAGGGTTTTCATAGGGTTGCCCCGAGGGGTTTTTGGAATTGGATATCTACCCCTAAAATTAAGGGTAGTTTACTGAAGGGAAAAAAGAGAAAAAGTCGATTTTCTCAAAATCGGCTCTAACGATTTTGATTAAATTTCATTTATGAACATTAATAAATATTCCAAACAAAATGGCTACTCTCAATATTTCGGCAAAATGGCTTTAAGGGCTCCGGTCTGATGCGTAAATTAACATTTTTTATAATAGCTCCGAAACTATTTGAGATATGAAATTACTTAGCATTACAAATATGTATATATATTTATAATACAGATATTTTATCCGAAACATATTTTTATAAAATCAATAACTTTCAATCTATACGCAATTATATGAATTTTTTAACTTTTTGGACATTAAAGTTTAAGTATTGCGACCGTAAAAAAAACTAACCTGAAATGTTGATGGATGTCGACGTCTCATGACCCCCCGAACCCTAAAAAATAGTCTTTGCAATGCCGTCTGTCTGTGTGTCTATAAAAACTTAAAATTAAGGGTAGTTTACTGAAGGGCGAAAAGAGAAAAATTTGGTTTTCTCAAAATCTGCTCAAACGATTTTGATTAAAATTCGTATCTAGGCGTTGATTAAGATTATAAATAAACTGGCTATTTTCATTTTCCTATGAAAATGATTTTTAGGGTACTTTACAGAAGCGTTAATTTCCGTATCTCCACAACTATTTGAGAAACTAAACAACTTATCATTGCAAAATTGTAGGACTATTAGAAATAAAAAACTTTTATTTGACATATATTTTTATAAAAGCAACAGTTTCTGAGATATTTGCAAATATATTAATACAATTTTGTGAGCTTTAGTTGTAAACATATACTACTTAAGTCTTAACGCAATAATTCTCCAATGCCATAGAGTAATTAAATATAAGTATCTAAAAAAGTATGTTATTTTTCCTTAAATCTCTTAGGAGAAATGTTTGCATAGCAATGATCTATCTCCATTTTAGACTCAATAGTCAATATTTACATTTTTTATTGGTCAAAATGTATAAATGAATAATTAAATATCAATGCGATGACTTGAAGATCTGCAACACCTTATAAAATGTTAAAATTTTAACCAGAAATCGAAATTTTAATACGAAGTGTTGACCCTTGTGGAAGACATTAAACTGTTTGAAATGCTCTTAGGTGGACAAAGATGCGCCTCTTTTCTCATTGATTATATATCATTGTATATTATTTTATGCGTGTTCTTATGTGGAGTGGTGATGATACAATGTACATTATTCCGTTCAGAAATCTTACGAGTTTATAGAAAGAGAGAGAAAGTCTGTGAGGTGCGCCGTACCATTTATTTACTTGTGAGATTACAAAGCTACCTAATTAAATTGATTCAAGTTTGTTCATAACACTTATCAATACAAAATAAACACTCAAAATAACTCAGTCACCCCAAGAATAAAACAGCACTTTAGTAGCCACTGAACCTGTCTTTTTTTTATCACATACCGTACATTTTAACAGTCATATTTTCATTAAAAATATTGCTTTAAATTTGGTTTGATTAAAAAGTAATTGAAATTAATTCTGTTGTTATTTAAATGTATTCAATTAAGTTAATTAAGTTAACTAATACGGACATTATCGGCAATTAAAATTACACTTAGGGTCGCCAGGCCAGGAAAATGTTATATTTAGGGTCGCGATCAAAAAAATTGGGGAAACTTTGACTTAGACCATGCGTCCACCGAAGCGGTCTTAACGGTAGTTAATCATTATGGACCTACTCATTATATCAGAACACAACTTAAAAGATAATTTTAATCCAACCGTCTTCGGTGGCCGCATGGTCTAAGGCGTCATTCTCGTGTTAGACTAGACTGTCGATAACATGGAAATTGGGGTTGGAATCCAGGTCGGGTGCATTCGGGTGGTTTATCCTAAATGGTTTTCTACCATCCCTCCACGCAAATGTTGATATAGTTCCTCTAAATTCAAGCATCCTCATCCTTAACCCACTAACGTAAATAGTATATATGCGAATAACCTTAAGAGGTATTAAGACGCGGTGGTAAGAAAAAAACTTTACTTTGGACAAAGCATTCCGTCTTCGGAAGATTATTTATTCAATGTAAGGTATCAAAATTTTCAGGCATTCTGGTAATCGATCCCAAGACCCTTACATCGGCAGACCTAGGCACTACCATTCAAGTCCAGGTGTTGTTTACATGCTTTATTTGCTAAAAAAAATGAATGATAGTCCTAGATGGTTGATGGATGTACCCAAACATTTGGAAATACTGTGCAAGTATTATAACAAATTATATATAGATTAAAATATAAATATATTAAACAAAAAAAAAGTTCAAAACGCTGTTCTTTAATAATAGAATCTAATTTTATCGAGTTAGAACTACAATTTTGAAAAAAAAATTATTGAGGTTCTAACAAATGTTTCTTTGGTTATGATTCGTGGTGTATCAACACCTCAGATTTCATTCACCTTATGAAAACAAGAAATCACACGTTTGGAAACCGGTCACAATCGAACCTCGGCTTCCCAGTTCGCTTATCTAACCCTAGTCAATAGAAAGCTTCTTTGGCCCCAAGATCTCACGGTAACACACGCGCGTGGGAGCGAAATTTAACTCTCGCGGGGTTAAGAAGAGGAAATGTTTAAAGGCCTCCGTCTACCCCTCGTGGTAAGTATCTATAAACCTTCATCATAATCACACACCAATGGACTCCCGTAAAACCTCCAGAGCATTATTTGGCCATTAAGTTCGGAGCCCATATGGCCATCGCACCATCACCATCATTATTATCACATTAGATAACAAGGCTTTGATACGCCTAAGCATTAACTTTTAATACGTAAATCACATAAACTTGGTTGGGTAGGAGTGAGGGGAAAGTGTTATAAACAAGAAACTGCATATAAAAATCGTTTGTTTTCATTTTAATGGCGCTTTAAATAAAACTATATTATAAAGGAAGGCAGTAGGTAGGATGATTATAAAGCTCTGGCTAAAGTCATATAAGCTAAAGATTGATGTGATGTAATATAAAATAATGTACACATAACGGATGATTTTAAAGTGTCATTAATTGTACTTATATTTTTTATGAAAAATATTTTGCGCTCCAAAATATAAACGTAATGGATATGAAAAATAAAAAAAATACTATCCCTTCTAGAAGTAATTTCACCCCTAAACCATATTCAGTATATTATTAAAGCCAAATACATACCAACTAAGTTGTAAAAAAAATGTTACGAGGGAAACTGTAGGCATATTTAGACACATTTGACGCTATTAAAAGTGTAACCACCATTTTAATGGCAGATGCTCTCAAAGAAACAGGAAATTTCATAGCAAGGTCTCGCTTGACCACAAAAAAGTATTAATATCTCTTAATTACAGTAATAATACTTTTTTTTAACAGGATAAGCCTAGTTACATTAGTTTGGATAATCAAAATTTTCAATCGAGCCTTTTCCTACTAATGCTACAAAAGAAACTCTACCATTAAATTAAGATTAATCCAATTATATTACATTTTATTATTTTATTTTGCCGATCTTGGTTGACATTTTAAACAAGTAGGCTACTAAGCAATATGGTAGAAGTAGCTAAGAAATTACCTTTAATTCAGTTGTCTTCACTGTATAAGAGTCTTAACTGAAAATATCAAAGATAGTAAAATTTTACTTCGAGCAATTCAAAAAGTAATTTTATCCAGTAACATATTCGAGTCATTCAAAAGAAGTGGATTTGTTCCGGCGAGACCACACGAATGCAAGTCTGTGTACCCATCTGTGCCCATGCCCAGTACCATAGAATGTGGCGTGGTCAAACAATAAAAAGGATGTGTTCTTTAGAAGAAGCAAGAGGAAGCTAGAAAATTATAGACATGTATTGGAAGCGTACACCGATCATGTGTGTTCATTTTAGTTTAATTTCACTTGTTTTGCCTAGAGTATTCCCCGTTATCAACACGAGTTTTAAAACCCCAATGAAATAAATATTCATTATTTGGTGGAGAGAAACCAAAAAACCGATACCATTTGCGTTTTAAGATTTAAAGGCCTTTTATAAGGTACTTTTTTTTTATTAGCTGCATTGGTTATGTGCTCATCTTCTTTAACGTTCTGATTACAGTGAATAGACTTTACTAATAATGTGAAAATTTAAGTAGTCTATTTTAAAAAATACAGTCTTGTAATATTTTTAAAAATGTGAACAAATAGTTTTATTTATAAATTGTTATATATTTTTATCTGGAGCTTAATGTTTATACAACAGGGCTTGTATTTACTAACGAGTGTAATTCTGCTCCGGCGCAAGTCTAGAAATGGTGCAACTTTGCACCCAAGATACGCCCAAAGAGGCGTCTTATCATTTGCTTCATTTCCGTAATCATTAAACAAGGCGTAAACTGGTGGAAAGATTATGGTGACGTCACCATAAACCTCATCAATTGGGCTCTTTTCGACCAATCCTTATGAAGAATTTACTTTCGAAGTCAAGGCTACTTTATTTTAAATCTCTAATGAAAATTACATCAAATACAAATATTTCTAAACATTATGCATATAAACTAGCGATAAAATTAGAAGCAGCCTCTTTCTTGCTGCTTTACAAAAACAATATTAATAAATTATTTAGTATTTATTTATATTATTAGTTTAAAGTTAAGTTCCATTAATAAAACATTTATAGAAACTTTTAAACATATTTTAAAGCCACACTACCGCTATATTTAGTGACGAGATGTTTTTGGACTTTGAGGAATACAAACCTCTTTGGATCTAGACAAATATTACACGACTCGTGGTTTTTTACGTTTTGTTTTGTAATAATGTAAGAAATGCCATTTCCCTCTTTGAAAGTAGAAATTTAACAATAAAAGTTAAGTGATTGCTTTATTACCTCTATCTAAATTGAAACAAATATTGTGTCTGAGAGACCTAAGTTATATTATTAATTGAAGTACAGTTAGCTAATTGTATTTCAAGCTATTGCGATAATATGCCGCCATTTAAATTTAATGAAGTGACAATCATGATTTTGGGCTTCCGCATATACTTTAAACTAAAATAAATTCATACATTCTACATAAATAGCGGGTGGCAGATCATTTTACAAACTTAAGCAGTTCCAAAATAAGCTCCTCGCTACCATCTAACAATTTAGAAGCATTTTTCTTATGTCCATAGAAAGTAAAATCCAATTTTTTAAAAGTGGGCAGAATAACGACATAATCGTTGATAGTGTAAATGCTATTTTTCTTCAATATGTGTCTGTGTGTGTCATTTCATTTATGGTATTTAGTGGAGTGTTTCTGTAACAATGTATACTATCTCGTTTCACTTACGTTTTGAGTAAATATCTTCATTTTTAGGCAAAGGAGCGAAAAAGGTGAGTGTGGTGAATGAACCGTGACATTTATTTTATTTACTCTACGTCTAATGGTGGGTCCTTATTACTGTAATGAGTTTTGAAAAATTCTAATTTAATAAAATAAAGCTATTAATAAGAAATAGGCTCAAGATAAACCCAACAAGTACTAAGTGAAGCAATTAACAGTGAAAAAGTGTTAAAGCGAAGGGGTTTATGAAGAAAGAGTGGAGGGGTAACATTTCAAACCTTTCAATTAAGAGAAAAATGACAACTTGGATAAGGGAATCGAACCCAGGACCTTTTGTTTTGCATGCTAATGCTCTGCCACTGGGCCAAACTAGTTCTTCTCGTATCCATGGCCATTTTTCATTGGCGCGCAAAAGTCTAAGGTCCTGGGTTTGATTTCCGCGTTCAAGCTGTCACTTTTCAATGTTTTTAATTTTATTCAGTTATCATGACTGATCCTGTAGATAGCCATTACGTATCAATTTGTTTTACACATGAGTTAAAAATTTCAAAGATATATGATAGTCAAAGAAAAAACATCCTATTTTTTACAAAATCTTAATTTTTGCGTATTATATAATATTATAGTCAAACCACAATCATGCCAGATATAAACAATATTTTAATAAAACATTTTAACTGTCACGTTTTCAACAGTTGGTAATAGATTTTACTTTAAAACGTTTAACTGGGTTTAGGAGAATAGAGTGATTCTATTATTCAAAATAACGAGACAATGTGTCTAGATTGACAGCAACAAATATCCCTTGGCATGAAACATTCTTTTTTTTTAAGCGCTACTTGAATCACGTCTCATGCAAACAATTAATCACTGTGATTTTAAGTTTTAAAAAAATGAACCGAGAAGAAGTTAGGGAGGGTAATCATATTAACTAAGCTCACGTTTAGCAATCAAAAGTGATGTTCACGGACAAGTACCAAAGCCAACACTTAAGAGCGAGCTAAAGGAGAGACACGTTGTTAAGATACGGCACTATCGAAGAAAGCAGAGTAACATGGGATGGGATACGCTAATGTTGTTTGTAATACGGCTCCATTACGTCATTAATAGAGGTACGGTGGAAAAAACTAAGGGGAAGGAGAGGTTTGAGGGGGAGGGGGGGCAGAAGAGGAAGATAATGGAGAAGTTTCAGTGGACTAAACTAGTTGAAAAGTCTTTTAAACTTTAATTAAATATTCCTAACCAAAAGTAGTATTTTTTTTATTTTAATTATTTTTTCTTCGATGCCACGTTGTCTCAAAAAACTAGTTAAAGCTATCGTTTGGAGCAACTATTTTTATAATAATATTAGAGTTAACATCAACTAGTTAGTAACGTAAGCTATTAAATTTAATCAAAGTTTTCTGATAAGAAACTTGAACAAGCTTGCTTTAAGATGCTTTGGGTGTCCTTAGGTTAAACGCTTATTAACTAACCCCAGAAGTCAAAGGTAAAGAAAGCCGTCTGGATTTAAAGTTTTTGTTTGGTTCGATCTTGACTTAATTTAAATTGAGGTATTATGTGCACGAGCTCGTAATGTCACCTTGATTGAAAATTCTCGCTCCAAAATGTATGTTTGTTGAGCCATAATAAGCGAGCTGTTTTTTATGTTGATATTTGTCTTGTGGTGACAATATTGATTGTAAAAGGATTATAATATCAAGAGCCCCAAAACAAATTAGAAATAATAAGTGTTATAATTATTTTTATTTTTTTGTGTGTGTCAAGTTTATAGCCCCCCCTTTATCATCATTCATAAATAATGGTCAGGGATGGTAAAAAGATTGATTTTATTCAGGTAATAAACAAATACAGCTCAATGAGAGATTGAGGCAGCATAAAGCGTTAGGCGCTCAAAATATATATATAACTATTAGAAATGAACATGTTTATAATTGACAAAACAGGTTTTATGAACCATATGACGCAGCCAATGTCCAAAAGCCATTATACAATATGATAACAACAGATAACCAACATCTGATATTTGTGGGACACCTTCTCATGCCCATAGTTGGCGATTCAAAATAGATAATATATTCTATAATTAAATTTACCTTCATTCTAAATTCCTATCAGCCTCTTCATAATAGCAATTAACAGTCAAATCAAAGATCCAAGTATTAACAATGAATCTAGTAAATATTAAATAGTTATTAAGTTGGCCTTATCGGCGATCCCCAATCTATCCAAACAATAACAATGTGGTCCCATTTAGCAAACATCCTCCCAATTAAATCGTACATATTGAAATAATCTGCAAAAGTCCTAATTTTGGGACTTACGCCTCCAAACGGCTGTACAAACATTAAATATTAAAGCCAAAACTACAGTGTAAACTCGCTGAATCGCGGCCTCGTCTTTGACTAACATACAATAAACTTTCAACATATCGAAAAATAGTAAACAATCTCCAAATTAATAAAAAATGACTATAATCCCTCTAAAAATTAAAATAGTCAGAGCTGTAGGACGGCGCTATCTGTTTAATGACCGTCGTTAGGCGGATAAGTAAAAGGTTTCAAGCTAAAATAAAGAAACCAAACGTTCTTCAAAATATCATAATATCAAAGGCAGACAAAAGGTTTGAACTAACCACCAAAAGATATTAAATATTTTCATGTCTTTAAGAGTTAATTAACTAAGTTCATTTCGTGTCTAGAAAATTAAATATTACAAGTCCAGAACGGTAATTTTGAATAGGATAACATTTTAAGCCCAAAGGGAATTTAGATTCTCCTAACGTTAAGTAGCCTCCGACAATGTCGCTCAGCTTGTAATCGGTGTGTAATGTGTGTCTACATCACAGATCCCTACCATCATATATACTAAGAATATGCCATGTGCTCTTAAGGCGCGGGAACAAAAGGAGGGAGAGAGTGGTAAGGGTTAGCATGTTTCTAGAATATACTCTAACGTTCCAGGCGCCTTCAAACGCGCGTGGAAGAACAGTTCTATGAGCTTACAGAACACGGCCGACGAAGCACATCGAGCCCGCGCATATTGTTCTTTTTTCTTTGGGCGCGGCTCAGCTCTCATGGCAAGGTGTGAACCTCGGGCCTCGAATCAGTCCAATATTAGACAGTGCCGCGATGTGTTGTAGACTGGTGGTCTTGCCAAGACGGGTCAACTGGGGCCAGGATGGTGAGTTTAACAACCTCTTAGTGTTCACATGTTGTAACAAGGTTACAATATCTCCCCTTAGGGGAAGATGAATACGTCATCAGCTCTAGGCGAACGAGCGGGGGAGGCGAGAGGGGGGCCGCCGCCTTCGACGTTCATAGATGGCTTCGAAGATAGTGACGGCTCTAGTCTCGTCTTAGGCCTTAACAGGCAGCCTCTACCAGGGTTGAAGACGCCCCCAGTGACCACGTCAGCAGACTCCATGGAAGACCCTCATTCAGCATGCCCTCATCCAGACAAATCATTCCCCATATAGGCCACACCGGTTGATGACGACACCAGCAGGCAGCTTGGACCACCACGATTGTTAGGGCGGCCCACGTCATGACTAGCTCTGGGATCTCTCATAGTAGCTCAGCTTCCAGTTGCACAGAAGGGGGGTAAGAATAGGAGGAACCAGGAGGAAACAGGAGGCGTCTCTGAGAACACATCCCAGACACATATTCACCCTATCCATTATCAAGCCCATGAGTCCATTATATCAGCCTTGCATGCCACTGTCACTGCCAAGTCCAACCGATCGCTCCGGCAGAAGCCACAGAAGTACCCACAACTCCGTGCTAAGTGGTAGCTCTCCACTAGTGTGGAAAGGTGGGTCTGCCACTATATTTGCCCTGAGTTGTAGTCCTTCCCGGGAGCGAGTACTCTTCACGTTATCTCTTGACTGAAGTGACGCACAAGCACAAGCTTCACATTTAGGCATTTAAACACAAGTTTCTGGCTGAGAGTTAGTCTCGACGCTAACATAGCACCTTACAGGAAGAAAAGTGGAAGGGGCCCTCACCCTTATATATATAATTTTTTATTCACAAATATATTCTTATGACAAAGTGACATCAATAAACTATACAGATATCAAAAATATATTTACACTAAAAAGGACGTCACATACATGAAGAAGGTCAATGACACATTACACTACTGCTTTCAAGTGGCTCACGTGTGCCCTACAGAACAAGGAAGGGTCAGCAACTTATTTTAACATTACAGATACAGGAGTGAGGAACCTGTCTATCGACCACGGACCACTCCACTTATAAGCCAGTTTTGCCGAAGATCTGTCGGCAGCCGAAAACTCTTTCACACAACCTTGTCTCCAAGCTTAAACATGACTGGTATATGTCCCCGGTTATAAGTGGACGCTACCTTATTATGTGACCTTTGGAGGTTCTCAAAGGCCAGCTTGCATTTTTATTCATACGGGTTGTTGCCAGCATCATTCAAAAGGGGGTCAGCATCCCAGTTGGCCAACAAGGGGTGGTTCAAATCCCTGTTGAGGAAAATCGATGAATGGGTGGCCTTGACTGACTCGTGAAACGCGGCATTGAATGCAACGTTTAAAAGTTCAAGGTGCTGATCCCAGCGGGAGTTATCTTGGTGGTGGAAGATAGTGAGCGCGATATTCAAGTTAGGGTTGAATCGTTCCACATGGTTAAGTGACGGGTTACAGGGGCAAGTAGTCACATGCCTGATCCCCAAGAAAAACACATATCTCCAAAGGCCCTAGATTTGAAACATGGCCCATTGTCACTCACAACGACCCTCGGGGTTCCTAGGATTGCCCATACACGCCTAGACAAAGCATTTACAGTAGTCATCGCCTTCATATTCCTAATTGGGATAATAATAACAAATTTGGAAAAAGCGTCCATAGCAACCAGTATAGAAGTGTTACCCAGGGAGGAGCGAGTTATCGGACCCACAAAGTCGATAAAAACCTTTCCCCATGGCCACTTAGCTATTTCCTATTTTAGAGTTGCGAGCGAGTTTCGCTAACTGGCAAGGCTCAAACTTGAGCAACCAATCCTTAATGTCTCTAGCCAAGTGAGGCCAGAAAAACTCTTTCGAAATTTTACGCTCAGTTTTAAGAACGCCACAATGATCATCAAGAAGAGAGTCATGAAAATATGTTAGCAACATCGGCCTAAGTTTTTCGGAGACAAAATATTTAAGTTTACCTTTTATTCTATATACAAGGAGGTTTTTATGGATGCCGTAACTACCCACTTTTTCTCTATTCTTAATCCCATTGACAATCTGCACACAAAATTGGTTCTATAAATTATGGTCCCTAATAGAGATGAAAGATTCCGGGATGGTGTGTATGACGCATAGCCAACGGTGTCCTTATCCTATGACATACGTGACAACGCTTCGGCTACAACATTAAGTTTCCCGGTGATGTGGTGCGTAGTGAAGTTATACCTGGAAAATTTCCAAACCCAACGACCAATTTTCCCCATCTGTTTAGGGTGGTTCCACATCCAGCTCAGAGCCATGTTGTGCGTATATAAGTCGAACTGACGGAGTTCTAGGTAATCCGTGAATTTCTCAACACCGTAGACGCTACTGAGACATTCTTTTTCGTAAACACTGTACTTCCTTTCCTTTTAATGCAATAATTATCCAATGCCATAGAGTAATTAAATATAAGTCTCTCCAAAAGTTTGTTATTTATCCTTAAACCTCTTAGGACAAATGTTTGTACAGCTATGATATATCTCTATTTTAGTCTAAATGATCAATATTTACATTTTTTATTGGTCAAAATTTATAAATGAGGAATTTAATATCAATGCACTGACATGAATATGTGCAACACCTAATAAAATGTTGATCGGAAGTAGAAATTTAAATACGAAGTGTTGACCCTTGTGGACCCAATATTTATCTTTTTTATTGATCCAAACATACAAATGAGGACATTAATTCTTTAAAAATAAAAATTTAAAACCGGGACTCAAAAAATGTTTTGCATAAGTATAGTGCAATTTATGCTTGGGTTTGCTAGTGTATAATATTTAGTTTCACATATATTACAAGTTATGAGTAAATATATCCATTTTTAAACATTAGATCGAGAAAGTCCGTTCGGGGTTCCGTACTATTTATTTTAATATATGCATAGATGAATTTAAATCCTATCTCTCTTTAAAACTAATATCCTAGTCTATAAAATTAGCAAATTAATTTTAAGGTATTGTTGTTAGCAAGATGAAGGGATTGTTTAGCACATTTACACATCAATAATGTTTTCATTTATTACTTATTCCTATTGAATAAGAAGCTTATAATGGTAGTGTTACTCAACCCTCTATAGTACCTATACTTAACATGTAAGTTATACCGTGCAACCAGTAAGAAAGCCTGCCTCTCATCCTAAAAGTTAGGGTTCGATTCCAAACTGATTATAATATGGATGATTGTTTCCTCAAAATTGATTCACACAAGTATTATCAGATGTAAGTTATTAGTAATTTTATTGCCTAATGTGAAGTCAGTAATTGCGATACAATAGGTTTACGAGAAAATATTTAATTTAATCTTTCTTATACTTCTAAAACCACTATTTGTTAGTTATCATATCAAACAATACCAGAATGTGTAGGTGTTTTATATAGTCCGATATGCCGATGAAAGGAAGGTCTAGGTTCGAAATTTGGCCAGGTGCAGTGAGGTGGTTATTCCTTAAGTTTTTCCCCTCATCTTCTATGCATATGACGGTACACTTCCTCTAAATATTGCTTTTCTAATCATTACAACGGTAGTTTGAATATTCGAATAGTCAAGACGAGTAACGAAACGCAGTGAAAATGTACAAAATATATTATCATGCGTTAGGATGGCACAATGTACCAGGGTATTCATGTCAGATAATACTAATAAAAAAGATATTGTCATAAAAAAATCAAAATAACATTTTATTTTACAATTGTATAAACTTTTAAAACTCATAGTTCCATTATTAATGCTCAATATTCTTGAGACAAATCCTTTTTTTGACGTCAATTGGACTTTTATTATAAGTTCTACGCGAATAAATAGTTTAATTACATAACAAAATGTTTTATAAATCAAATAGATGGTATAGAAATGAATTTATTATCACATATCAATAGTTATTTGAGATAAATTATTTATAACTTGGTAAATAGCTGGTGATTCATCAATTTAAATAAGTGAAACGAATCCGTATGGCCACATTACGAAATTACTCAAAATTAGACCAAAAATGCTAAAACTATTTCGTAATTTTGATAATTAGTCTATTTTTAAAAAGTTGACAAATGCTTAGTATGGCTTCCTACGAATTAGTGTTTTTTTTATTAGTTTAGCCCGTATGATTGCGCACCTAATAATAAACTAGACAAACACATTTTATAATAATAATCATTTAAGTTAACATATCCACCTCAAATGGGAGCTAAAAGTTTATTAATGTGTACTTGAATTACTTTAAAATATCTTATATAAATTATGTAGAAAAATGCTACCTTTGAAGATTTTATGATACCACAGCGTTGTGCATAAATAATAATAATAATAATAATAATAATAATAATAATAATACAGTTAGTAAAAGTATGTGGCACGCTATTCAAATTGAGTGTGGAGGGCCTATATTTATTTTAGAATAAACATACACCCCAGGAAAAAATTCCAAAAGACAATATATTTCCATAACCTTAAAATAAAAATGTAGTCGCCTTTGCCATGGGCCAAATGTTACCCTGAAATTTTCGGAGCCACTTCGTTTGGTTTATCTCCCGTAATGAGTGAATGGTCAGCGTCTTTAATTCTGAAATTATAGATAAAAGATGGCGTATTAAAATGAAGTTAGCATGCAAATTAAACGTAGCCCTACAAAGGCGAAGCCTATACTTAAAATATCTTGTAAGTAGCCCTCTCTATAAGCCATCATTTGTACGTGAAAGGAATTAAGTTAAGGTAGAATCAGACCATGGAATAGTAAGAGATGGATGTATTCTAACTTTGAAACGAAAACACAGTGTAAATAGACCCTGGAATAAATGCATGCATACAAACTTTGGAATAAAGGCAAGGTTTAACAAGATCATATAATAATAATAATAATAATAATAATAATAATAAATGAACGCCTACAAACTTTGGAATAAAGGCAAAGGCATAACAATACCATGGAATAAAAATAATGCATGTATATTAACTTAGGAATAAGGGCAAGTGTAAACATACCATGGAAAAGCAAGAAATGAATTGTATATTAACATTGGAATAATGATAAGTGTAAACATACCATGGAATAGCAAGGAATGAATGTATATTAACATTGGAATAATGATATGTGTAAACATACCATGGAATAGCAAGGAATGAATGTATATTAACATTGGAATAATGATAAGTGTAAACATACCATGGAATAGCAAGGAATGAATGTATATTAACATTGGAATAATGATAAGTGTAAACATACCATGGAATAGCAAGGAATGAATGTATATTAACATTGGAATAATGATAAGTGTAAACATACCATGGAATAGCAAGGAACGTACGCAGTGGCGAGTTGTGAAAATTTTAACAATGGGCCAGCAGTTTTTTTTAATTTTTAAATATATTTTAATATAAGAAATTTTTAAAAAAGATACAGGAAAATAGTTTAACGTTGTTTATTTGATACATATTAAATAAATGATACGGAACTCCGCATGGACTTTCTCAATCTATTGTTTAAAAATGGAGATATTTACTCAAAACTCATAATATATGTTAAACAAAATAATATACACTAGCAAACCCAAGCATACATTGCACTATAATTTCATTAATCATTTTTTGAATACCGATTTTAAATTTTATAATTTTATTTATAAAGAATGTTCTCATGTGTATGTTTGGACAAATAAAAATGATCAATTTTCGACCTAAAAGGTTCAACACTTCGTATTAAAATTTCGACTTACGGTTAAAAATGTAACATTTTATTAGGTGTTTCACATCTTCAGGTCATCACATTGCTATTCAATTCCTCATTTATAAATTTTGACCAATAAAGAATGTAAATATTGACTATTGAGTCTAAAATGAAGAAGATAGATCATTGTTGTAAAAACATTTATCCTAAGAAGTTAAAGGAAAAATATCTAGCTTTTTGAGAGACTTATATTTAATTACTCTATGGCATTAAAGAATTATTGCGTTAAAACTTAAGTAGTATAACTTTACAATTTAAGCTCACCAAATTGTATTAATATATTTGCCAATATCTCAGAAACTGTTGGTTTTATAAAAATGTATTTCGTATAAAAGTTTTTTGTTTTTAATAGTCCTACAATTTTGCAATGATAAGTTATTTATTATCTCAAATATTTGCGGAGATAGGGAAATTTCCGCTTCTGTAAAGTACCCTAAAAGTTATTTTCATGGGAAAATGAAAATATCCCGTTTATTTATAAACTTAATCAACGCCTAGATACGAATTTTAATCAAAATCGTTAGAGCCGAGTTTGGGAAAATAGATTTTTTCTCTTTTCGCCCTTTATAAAACTACTCTTAATTTTAAGTTTTAACATACACACAGACAGACGGCATTGCAAAGACCATTTTTAAGGGTTGGGGGATCATGAGACGTCGACATGCATCAACATTTCAGGTTAGATTTTTTTTTACGGTCGCAATACTTAGCCTTTAGTGTTCGAAAAGTTAAAAAATATATATATTTGCGTATAGTTTGAAAGTTATTTTTTATAAAAATATGTTTCGAATAAAATATTTGTATTGTAAATAGATCTACATATTTGTAATGATAAGTAATTTCATATCTCAAATAGTTTCGGAGATATGATAAAAAAATGAGAATTTACGCATCAGACTGGAGCCCTTAAAGTCATTTTGCCGAATTATTGAGCGTAGCAATTTTGTTTGGAAAAACCCTAGATATCTAGTTTTAGCCCGATCGGTAAAATAGTTTAGGCTCTATTCTGAGGTACGGACAGACAGGCGGAAATTCAAAAAACCCCTTTTCAGATTTG
>CABFWO010004296.1:0-11584 GCA_902155825.1 Timema genevievae | reverse complement strand
ATTTTTTTTTTTTTAATATTTTGAGTATGTTTTACTTAGATAGTTTAAATTTACTTATTGTTTGTTATGTGGGGACCGAGCACTTTAACATTCAGATATGTGCTTTTAACATTAATTGTTTCAAACTTATGCTATGTTGTGGTAATTAAACCAAATAGGTTTGGTGTGAGTAAATAATTCCTTGATAGACTAAATTTACATTTTATCATGTGGGGATCGAGGACTTTGACTATAAGCAATATACTAATTACAATTATTGCTTGCGAATTAATATTTGATAGCACGAGAAGGAAGCTCTTTAACTATTAGCGTAGCGCTTTGTATCTTTGAGAGCTCTCAATTACATTAGATTGCTATGAGAAAGCGGAACACTTTGGTTCCTTAGATTTATGGCTTATTACTGAATTTCTTTAAACTCCAGTTTGAGCTGAGCACATGTATAGTTAGTACTGTTCTATTAAACTTTGATGTATTTGAACATTGTTAGGATTGTAAGATATCTCCAAGAATAGCATTCATTATGTATCTTAACTTCAGTTACGTTAGAGTACGTATTATTTGCGCATGAGTGTAAGGCACTTAGTAAATAATGCTGACATTGCGTCCTTTTGGGACTTTAATTATTGTACAGTCCAAAAAACCTTATCCGTTAGGAAGCGGATTTATTATATTTGGAAGTTGTTACTTTCTCTCAAAATACATTATGATAAGTACAAATGATTGTCACTAGGTGATTAAATATTTTAAATAGAGTTGAATTCATATTTAGACCTTTGAGTCGTAACTTGTTGTTCGCTATCCTTGATGGTAGTTAGAGTTGTCTCTCACCTTAAACTCGACTTTACGAGCATACTAATTAAATAATATGTTTATATTGAATTCTAGTCATTTTTATTATATATTATATTTAACGTCAAATCTTCGACTTGACTCGCCTTGGGCAGTACCACGGCATTTGTAATATTTATTGTGTACCATCTATTTCTAATATGTCGAATAAAATATATACTATTATTCTCTGGTAGTTCCTTGGCTGTTATTTATCACGCTTCCATGCAAGTTAAAGTAGTTTCAATTGCAACTTTACCCCCTTCCCCCTTAGATGTCCAGATGCTAACCTGTCACCGAGTTTGTCAGTTCTGTTACTATATTAGCGTCATTCCTCGCTTCACATATATTATATATATATATATATATATATATATATATTCTATCTAATCAATTCGACGGAGGAAGAACTAGGACGTAAATCTACAGCACCGAAGAATCAACAAGTGACTACGATGTGTCAGCCGTCGGTCTCATCGCCCCGTCGCAGAGGAAGCCTTTTCTGAGACTTTAAGTATCTACAATTTATAATCTGGATTAGATTCTAAACTCCTCTTTGCTATGTCCATAAGACATAGTTTTTTCAGTCAGAATGTCTGACTTTATTCACTATGCCCATAAGGCTTAGTTTTAGATGTTATTCGTAACTCCTCTTTTGCTTTGTCCATAAGACATAGTTATATATGTTAGGAAATAATAATGACTCCCTAAACGGTATGACCACGTTTAGGATCTCTTTATGGCGAGTATCAGGTTATCTAATCTTTTCTTTAATGACCTCGTTAGGTCAGTGACAGATAGCAGTCACTATGGTATCTTTTTAGTGTATCTATTTGCGGTGCGCAACCTGTGGGAGCACTACTAGGTCGTAGTAGTGGCCCGCGGGGATAGTGTTTTATCTCCAGCCCCTTCAGGCGTCGTTTGTATCAAGTAAAATAAATATTGTTTGTATTATTTATTGAGTTCCCAAGAATGGGTGGAAGTATAAATATACTATTGAATGTCCAGGCAGTACTTCTTAGGAATTAACCAGCCATAGTATTTTAACCGCATAGATTCCTGATAGCTCGCCATTTACTATTTGTAAAATGCTGGTTTCTCTTCAAGGAGATTACTATTAGGTTTTCGTAGCTCTCTATGGAGTTAACTCAAGCTAGCTTGCTTTTATAACTATCCTCATAGTAACTCTAGAAAATTAGGATTAAATAGCAGTTGTTTTCATTTACTATAATTTCACTATTATTCATGAATAGACCTTTCAGGTCTTAGTCTGGGATTAGCTAGGCTGGATTGTCTTTATGTATTGTGTCTTTACATTAAATTGTTACTTGTTGCCTATCTTTGACTGCCGTTGTGTTTCGAAAGACGCTCCTTCGTAGGAGAATGAGCCTTGATCCTCATTTTAAGAGTTACTAAACTAAACTACATGTTCGATCTTACTTCTGTTAGTTCCTAGTCATCAAAGAGCTTATTTCTATTTCTGCCTATCAGGAACTTTACGTCCATGACAACTGAATAAAGTTATCTTTAATAACAATGGACTGTTTGATCTAAAATCTATCTAAAACGTAGATTTTCTAGATGCAGAACTGCCACAATTTTCTTGATACAAAATCCCTTATTTTTTCCAGGTTTTCCAGGTGGAATATACATTTCTCCAGACCCTCAAACAAAGTTGTGTAAGCTAATTAAGTTTATTTATTTAAAAAAATTACTACTGTGAGGTTCATCCATTGATGTTTAGTAGAACATAATGATTTAACCTTGATGGGTAAATGTATGTAGTAGTTGCCACGCAGCCCAATGTTTTTGGGATAAAAGGGGATGAGGGAGGTGAGGGTAAGAAATATGGTCTAATCAACGTTCTTAGTTCTTCACTTCTATGCCAACGCCTACTTTTTAAAGCTTTAAGTTTAATGTTCCAAATATAAATAGTAACTCTGTAGTTGTCTAATAAAGAAAGTCTTTCCTGTGAAAATTGGAATGTGTATAATATTTCTAAGAGATAAATCAATGTATTGCAGTTTCTTCCATTTCTTCCATTCTATTCTGAATATCTTTAGACTACGCTTCCAAGAAGATAGCATTGCTAAGAGATACTTATTCTGTATTAGCGTGAATATTTTTAGACAATGTAACCAAGTGTAAAACATTAATAAGAAATGAATGAAAGTCTTGATCGTTTTTTCTTACATCTTTGTGTGAATACCTTTAGACTACGATGCCAACTAAACTCCATTCACGGTAGGAATTACTCTCTTGAAACTCTTTTTTCCTACCAATATCCTACTATATAATAGATTTCTAGTAGGGAAAAGGGCCTTTCAGAAAACCATTCCTACGGTGAACAGACTTTAGAAAACAATGCTAAGAGAGAAAAGAATGTGTCTTGATTCTTATTTCTTCCATCCCATTGTGAATATCTTTAGACTACGCTGAACGCTTTAACATCCACAACTTTATAACAGGATGTCTAACATTGGACAACATATCAAGTCTATGTGTTTAAGTAGACTATATAAGGGTTTTGTTTATGAACTTATTTTTTTTATTAATTCTGTGCCTGTGGTTGAGTGTCTAAGGAAGCTGAATACATATTTAAATGGATTTAGTTTGAAACTAATGTGCACTTTAAAAATAATTTCAACTTCATGTGTGACCTAAACATTTTTTTAACTGAAATTAACTCGTAGGTTTTATCTCATCACGTTTTATTAACTGTACAGGATCTATGCATTTAATTACACCAATTGAGTAATGAGGAGGATGGAAAAGATAAAATGGATGGTACTTTAGTCTGCAAGCACACTGGTACAGGTAAATCTATTATTTTATGTAGACTATATATATATATATATATATGGGACATGCTAATTCACGCTTAAACTTGGAATTACCTAATCCAACTCAACATTTAGAAAATACCTTAAAATAAATGGAACTTTACGAAAAATACCAGTTCCTATTAATGGGATCCGAAATACTTAGAAAATAAATAAGTCTTAGTTCATCCATTTGTCTATAGAGGTAGCCCGATGCAAAGTGAACAGACGGCCATTCTTTAAATGTTAAAAGACTTCGCATTAGAGCAATCGCTTCTTCTGAGATCTTTAATTTTTATATTTTTTTCCTCTTTGACCACTTCGCTGGAAAATTGCATGTTTGCCAGATGACATCGTCACTTAAATGGACTTTTGATTAAACAGATACATCCCTCCATTTTCCATTCTTGTTAAACATAGAGCAACCAGAAAAATAAAGAGGGGGGAATAGTTTTCTTGTGGGATGTGTTCTTCAAGTTTATGTTTTGCACTTAAAATACCGGCAAAAAAAAAAAAAAAGACCGGTGAGCTCACCCAAGAAGATGAGGCCCCAAGTAGCCTCAACCAGCTGTCTGCAAGATTTTTAGGATTGGTATAGGGAGATAAAGGGGGCGGTTTTAAACATAGCTTCAGTAAACCAAACTCAAATTTAAAATACTAATCAATGATATTTATGTGTTTTGTTCAATATTTTTGTCTGGAAATAATATTGTCTAGATCATTAGATTCACAATAATAACAAATAAAATGTTATAACTAAAAAGTAGCAATACATTTAAGTTATTCCTCTAATTAAAATATGTTAGCATGATAAGTAGTACACATTATATAAAAAAATGATATTCAAAGAAAATTATCTAAATTGGGTGTGTCATTTAATGAACAAAAATAAAACTAGTCTTGTTTTAGAAAATTGTAACATGGCCTATCCCTTCATAAGGAGCAAATGAAATCAAATAATGAAAATATAATCTCTTTTACAGGGATAATGAGATTCTCATACAGTAATTATGGTTTCTATTTTATGTCGAAAGTGAAACGAAAGTCCTAGTTGTTTTTTACTTCTTACTGACTAAAGTGTATTTGTAATTACCAGTAATCGTAAAAATGAAAGCTTTAAATTAGTTTCTCAACAACTGGAGTTTGTTTTTGGTTAGGTCAGGTATGAGGTTATATGAGCCTAAGGCAAGATTCAAGATATGTAATAGATTTTATTTTGTCTCTCTTTCAAAAGTTATTTATGATATATTATGAAGAATTAGACTGGGTGATTTCACTGAATGTTACATTAACGATTGATGTAGTGATAGATAATCTTAAAACCCTACCCTTTTGTTTTAGTCAGTACTAGAAATATTGAACCATATATTTCTATAGACTAACCTAACCTTAAAACATTATTATTATTATTACCGCGTCTTACTACCCGTTCGGGTTATACGCACTTACGCTAATATGCAATGGTAGGGTGATTGTGATATGAAATGGAGGACCTACAGTTTAACGTGGAATCCGAACCACGGTGGAGGCCTGGCATTCCTCACATTCACAAGTTGTGATTAATACACATCTTGTCAGAGGTGAAGGAAGGGTTTGGCATTCAGATAAATCTGTGCCGGGACTGAGGATCGAACCCCGGACCCCAGCACAGAAGTCTGACACCTTACCCCTAGACCACCAGGTCACCTTGAACCTTAAAACAGAACCCGATAGAAAACCCAATTCTTTAAGCCAGCGGAGCCTAGATACCCTACAGGGCACCAAGCAAGTTTTCATTTTTTATAGAAAATTTTAAAAAATCGCTTACATAGGAAGAACATTTTTGTAAGGTTGTAGCGGCCAACTATAACATCGAGTACAATTGTGAGGAATGAGGAAAATAGCTACACGGAACTTTAGCTTATTAATGTTTCTTGGTAATCTCCAACAACAAATATTATTTCTTTCGATGACAAAACTAATTATTCGCGTCAAGAACATTCATGATGGAATGATTTGAAATTATTTTGATTAGGAAAATAAGTGGCGCTAAATCACCTCCAATATATTTTCACAAAAAGAGGGATTGGTGGTCTAATTTTTATTTGTTATATTCGATAGACCATTTTAATACGATATAACCTTCATTTTAAAACGTTATATTTCCTTTTTTCTAAACTTAAAAACTATATTGAAAAGAGTAAACCTAAAATATTTTATAGTGAAATAAAATCAGATTAAAAATTCTAGTGATAAATTTCACAACGATTTTAAGTAGGATCCAAAGAAAATGGGTCATACTTATTTTTTAGTACCACGTCTTACTAACTTTTCGGGGTTTGCACCTATGTTCTAAGTATACTAATGTGTTTGGGATTAGGAAGGTTTAGTTTAGAGGAAGTGCATCCCCATTTGTGTAGAAGGAGAGTGAAAACCCATTAAGGAAAAAACCTCAGAGCATCTGACCGGGATAGAACCTCAATTTCTCCGTCTTCGGAGGCCTAGTCTATTACGAGAGTAGCGTCTTAAACCATGTAGCCACTGAAACAGGTAATGCATACTTGAGGAGGATGTGATTTTTATGTACCCTATATTAAATAATTCAGTATTTTGTTTCATTTGATGATTCTATGTAAGCTATATTATCTTAACGATCACTAGCTTGTACTTTAAAGCTATAACCACTACTGATCACATATAAACCAAAGACCGTCAAGTAGAGAGATAAAAAGTTAAATTCCTAGGATTTATTTCGACCTACTAAGCTACTTTTATTATTGACTTGAATTTTCTTTAACAATTCTTTCTTATAAATAAAAAAGAAATTTAACACAATGAAAACTGCAATACACAAAACAACATGATCATAATAATTTTAACCCAACAGACGACTATTCATAAATAAAAAATAAATTGCCAACCAATATTTCTAGATATCACTACAATTATTTCATAATTGAGGAGGTTGAGGCAGAAACATGATAGCCCACATTGATTTATATAGAATATATTTACTTATTAAGGTAGGATGGAGGAGGATGCGAGAAAAAGTCAGTGTTTTTGCAGTTTTTGTGGCAAAACCTTTTTTTGCCAAAATAAATAAAATATAAATAATAGCTAGTAGTGAAAATGGAATATCAGGATTTTCTTTGGCTTAATCAGTTAACAACGAGTTTGTTTAAATAAGTAAATTAAAAAGTAGGTAAGAATATATACTTTTACTAATTTCAATCTAATTGTGGGAAAAGGCTTTTGGTATGTGGTCAGATTTGCTGGCTGCTGAACTAGAGGTCCCGTGTTCAATTCCGGGCTGGTACCAAGTGAATTTTCTCTAAAGGAGAATAGTTCCCATAACCACCAGGGTTTGGTTAATTAGGCTTATGTTTGGTTAGTATCGTCATTGTCTCCACCCCATTTTATTCACTATCGATATATCCACATCTCATCGGGACATGGAAAGAGACTCCACGAAAACGTATGTACGATTAGTACATTCTGTAGTCACCTGGGGAACGGCACATTAGTAATGGATAATCTTTCCACAAACTGGGCTAGGATCAATTTGCCCAAACAAGCCATCATCATCATCATTATTATCGTGACAAACAAAGTCAAACGGCGAGAGTTTTTCGGCAAAATGTAGCTTTAAACGCAACGCCTAGGAATGTTCAGTAAATATTCCTGCCGAGGACATAAAATTAATGAATATGAGAACATTTACGTTTATATTCAACTCAAGTACAGTACCAACGCAAAAAGAAAACACAATTATGTCATGTAAACAGCGAAAAGAGAAAACACATAAGCGGATAGGTTTTCATCACCCCCCTTTCTTCACGGCAATATTTCGAACGAGTCTTTGAACGAGTCTTCAAGCAACTTTGCCACTCAAAACTGACTTTTATGTGTTAATGTTCCTGCGGTCTACTCCGGCACACATAATATAGTCCCTCCCACCACCCTCACTCTTCTTTAAAAACTCGTCAAATGCCAAAGACCAACGCAAAAAAAGAACCCCAAAAAAAAACTAACATAAAATCCACACCAAGACAAACCGTCGGATAAATTATCAAAGGCCACCTGAAGAAGCACATAAAACTTAATATAAATTAAGAATGTTAGTAAAAAAAAACCAATTCTTAACCAATCGAAGTAAACATACACCACGAAAAGAACGAGCCTAAATTGTCCGCGAAGACATAAAGTTGTGAGCAAGGTAAGGCCACCAACAATATGGCAAACTTTAAACTAAATCTCATCCCCCTAGCTCTCAAAACTAAGAATAGTCAGACCAATAAATCTTGTCGCGATCTTTATTAGCCCTTCTCTGGAGTTAATTAAGACAAAGTTTTGTTTCAGACCATTAACGTTTGGCTAATAACGTTTTACGACTCAAGGTAAGATGAGGTTATTCGTGCCGTGTTTATGGTCCGAAATCCCCGTTTTATCAATAGAGCTGAGCGGTCGAAAGTGGGTGCGTTTTGACATTCCTTACTTTAAATCCATTCTTTTAACGAGCTCAGGGGATATATAAGTATTTACACTGGAGGGGCGGAGATCTGAAAGGTAAGGTTTTATTAAATGTTCTCGCATCTACGTGTGAGGAAAATGGTGGTGGTATGGTGGTGTGGTGGTGGTGGTGGTGGTGGTGGTGGGAAAACACCCCTCCAGAAAATAAATTCAAATTTATCCGTCACCGGAAAACCAGACAAGAATAAAACGACGACTTTTTCTGCGTGCTCATCGATTCGTGTGAGGGAGAGGATTATTTTCAGGGCAGCGGATCAGTTGTTTGTGTGTGTGCATTAAACATTCTGACTCCAGCCAGGAGTATTATACCAGTGTATTTTGTTTAGATAAAAAAGCGTATCGACTATTTTATTTTCCTTAATAAATCGAGCAGTGCGGGTGTTATAGGCGCGTATATATTATTGAATTTCGGGATGGGAGTGTGTTTGGGGGAAACATAAAACTCACTTATATCTATAACAATATGGTATAAAAAAATAAAAAAGAGGTTTGTAAAGAACAAGTCCATGCTGTATGGACTCATGAAGTCACAGGCCGCAAATATCAATCCGCAATCAACTTACGACTATACGACTCAAGATCAAAACTTCCGCTCAATGTAGCATTGACTGTAATAGTTAACAAATAATAATATGATAATTTATGGCTCAATAAATAGCTACTCTTTATTTTTCATTTAATATATTTTACAATTGAATCCAACTAAATCTAGTATTTGATGAGATCACGGAAGGGGAGCAGATCCCAAAATACTACCGATTACGTACCTGAGATGTGTTTGGTTTCTGCATAGCTTTGAAAAAAAGAGATATTTTCACCAAATTTTAACACACAAAGCAACAAATTTTACCCATATCTTATGATGTATAATATAACAACATTTATTTGGGGGGACAGTAAATAAAAATATCGCTTAACCAAATGCTTTCATTTTGTTATAGACTTTGAAAATAGTAATCTTAACATGTACCTATGTGTGTATGTATGTATGTGTGTTTGTATAGTAACCTACTCAACCCGAAAGTTGTTTGGATCCTCAACAGTTCCACCGTCATCTCTAAAGAGACGTACTAGGGAAATGAGAAGTGAGATAGTCTTCCGATCCTTTCCTCACTCAGCCAGAAGGTACTACTGCACATCATAATCTAAACAGATCTTTAATATTTGTCATGGGTATCCTGGAATTTGATTTGAGTCTTTCTTCTTCAATCAATAAGTTCGTCATCAAATGCCAATATGCTGAAGAATTGAATAACCCCGATCTCCCTCTCACCGACCATCCAGTTTATAGAAAGTGACGCCTTGTACTATAAGACCACCAGAGCGAGTTCGGCCTTCAATCCTGTCCATAGATAGTGACGTATTGTACTATAAGACCACCAAAACCAGCTCAGCCTTCAATACAATCTATAGAGACTAGCGCCTTATACTATAAGACCACCAGAGCGAGTTCAGCCTTCAATCCCATCCATAGAGAGTGGCGCCTCATACTATAAGACCACCAGAGCAAGTTCGGCCTTCAATACAGTCTATAGAGAGTGACGCCTTGTACTATAAGACCACCAGAGCGAGTTCGGCCTTCAATCCCATCCATAGAGAGTGGCGCCTTATACTATAAGACCACCAGAGCGAGTTAGGCCTTCAATATAGTCTATAGAGAGTGACGTCTTGTACTATAAGACCACCAGAGCGAGTTCGCCCTTCAATACAGTCTATAGAGAGTGACGCCTTGTACTATAAGACCACCAGAGCGAGTTCGGCCTTCAATACAGTCTATAGAGAGTGACGCCTTGTACTATAAGACCACCAGAACAAGCTTAGCCTTCAATCCCGTCTATTGAAAGTGATGATTTGTACTATAAGACCACCACAACGAGTTCGGCCTTCAATATAGTCTATAAAGAGTGACGCCTCAGACCATGAGACCACCAAAGTTGCTACATACAACAGTTGACAAATTCAAGAGTCAATTATTCTTGCCCCTGTTCCAACCGATCTTGACGCCTTCGTTCCGCGACGAGATCCATCTCAACTATTCTACGAGATAAAAACAGTTCCGCATCGGAATTTCCACTGGGAGCAAATCCAGAATCGATTCAATACTCTCTCAGAGAGAACCATAACAGAAGTAAGGAAAGTTTTTCAATGTCTGAATGGAATAGTTAGTTATGTTTTAGAAACGCGTTCTGGAATTCTCGGCAACGACGTAAGCGTGGAGAGCATTCGGCATAAGTGCGTGCACGCGGTCAGATGGGAGGATTAAGTACAAGTTAAGTTCGAATTTAGCAGTTTAAGGAATGTTACGCCTAACCAGTGGCGTGTCGTGAAGTGTTTCAAGGGTAAGCAGCATTAGTTTAAACTGTACCTGTGAATTGTTCACACCCCTAAGTAGAACACTCATTGGTCAGGTATTGAGGGGAATACATTCCCATGTGAGGTATGAAGAGCAGAAAATATGTATGATTGGTCAAATAGGGCCCAAGTGGGCGAGGGCATATCACAGGTACAGTTTTAACAAGGTCTGATTCCCTTGCAGCACTCCACGACACGCCACTGCGCCTAACGGTAGATAATACCGGATTGTACTCTAGTCTAGGCGTCTCAAACTCTTGTATATCCATCTTTCTGCTATAAACTCCTGCCGAAATAATGATAAAACAGTTTGTGTAGGTATTTGCGAGCTATGGATCATATTCCATATTCCTTAAGCGTTCTTCCATGGGTGGCAGAGGAAGGGGAGTGGGTTGAGAGCATCATCAAATGGAGCAAGAAATAGTCAACAAGCAATGTGACGCTTATGGGGCTTCGTAATCCCACAGTTCATCTGAGAAATGTAGCTGGAAGAAGTACAGTGCTATATTCATAGTAAGAAACTTTTAAAAAGTATACACTTTTTGCCAACAAAAAATTATATTACTAAGCTATTATATCAGTGTTGATAGTATATATTTCAAAGGTCTCAGCTGTATATTGCATTGCTAAACGTATGAATATTTCAAAATTGATCTAGTGGCTTTTCTAGCTGTAAGACCAGATTCTCTCGAATAAAGTATGACTATACATTTATCAGGAGTGCCTAAAAGATCCAGGGGGTCTGGGGCAATGTGATTTTTGGGGGATCCCTTTCATACCGAATAATTAACTTTATTACTGTGTTTTATTAGCTTATATTAACATTATATATATATATATATATATACACTCCATTCACCCTATCTTATAAGCTGCGCCATAGTGGAATCATGCTAGGTAAACTTGCTACCTATCATGGAAAACGAAGTGTACATTAAAGAGGTAAAAGTTTCCTTAAATTACAAATCTCAAATTATTTTGACACCATGAGAAGGACATTTTTGTCGATAGTATTTGAATGTGGAGACAACGACCGTTGATTTGTCTCCTCTTCCTGGGTGAAAGGAGAGGGG
>CABFWO010004295.1:30420-67750 GCA_902155825.1 Timema genevievae | reverse complement strand
CACGCTATCATTTCTTGTCGGCTTAAATTAGTTTTTGAGTGTCAGACCATTATTTATCAGTGTTGCGGTCTGCGTCTTTTTAATTGGCCCCATCTTACCCTTGTATGGAGGCTTGGTAGGTCGTACCTTCCCTAAGGGTCCTGAATCGCCTCGTAACAACCCCATTAGACCTGCGTGAGTTATTGTCAGCGAGGGTAGAAAACAAATATTCAAATAGGCTGTATCTGAGAAGGCGAGATTCGGTCTGGTCAATAGGGACGTCAACATTTCTTTGGTTTCTCAACATTTTCATTTTTATTTTGCTCTACTCTTCATACTGCTACTATAGACTATCCACATTTTACACTAACTTGTCTAGGTTATTTGCGCTTAGCTATAGAATAATGAGTAAGGACGAGTAAGGTAAAGTTTATGGTAAATGTACCCGCAATTGCTTGGAGGCAAACCATTTAGGAAAATAACCTTCCTAGTTCACCCAGCCGGGATTCAAATTTACACATCTTCGTCATTGGTAAGCCTTGGAATTTAAAAATTAAAGGCGGTAAATGATTAATAGAGAGAAAAAACCTTTTCGACAAAGTAGAAAATTTGAATTTTGTGTAGGTCGACGAAAAAAGTCTAAAAATAAAGGGGTAAAAAAAATATATAATTATTTTCTTAAAGGGGTTCCATTAAAGTTGACAAAACAAAGCTAAAAATATAAAGATAAATTAGCGCCTATATAGCAAAGACATAATTCAGACGACATATTTCGGTGAACCACGATGCTCTTTGGAAAACCTTGCTGCTATTTATTCAAAATGTTTCTGTAACAGAGAATATTATTTATTTATGCTCTTTGATGAACCGTGATGCTCTTTTTTTCTTTCATATTTCTGTAACAATATCTATTAGTTCGTTTATCTTAATTTTTGATCGTGCTTAGGTATATATTGCGTTGTTAATGGATTGCGTTTGTTTGTGCAATAAGTTTGTGGACAATTCATCTCAAATATTTCATTTATTTTAATTTATCAATAACCATTATTGGTTTGTGATCACCATATTTAGACCAGGATTTTACAACGAGGAACTACAAAATAAAAAAAAAAAATGGGCAGCCGGGTGTTGAACGTTCTAATTGGATTTAATTTTGATGCTGCTTAACGATGCGAAAAACTGGTTGGATTCAAGAAAATACATTTACTGATACTTTGAGAGAAGAATTTGTTTAGTTTTCTTCGAAAGTAATTCGAACCCCCTAATGCCTCTTCCGTTCCATACATTCTCAACGCCCTGTTCTAGTTTCAATAAGTTATTCCCGTGGTAACTCCCCCTTGACGCAATACCCCCCCTCCCCCCGGTCCCATGAACCCTCACTACCTGGAGCGAACTGTCCCGTTTGACCACCCCGTGAGATTTATTGGTGTTCAGGGAGCCGTATCCGCGCTCCCTTTGCAACCCTTATTCGCGCTAGCAAGGGCACACACGTGTGTGGGAACATATGGAGGGATGCTTGTTTAAATCCGTCAGAAACCTACCTTCGTTGCTTGCTAATACCCTCTTTATCAGCGGCCACGGTAAAAAAACACAACAGGGCTAGGCTCATATAACGAGATTCGAACTATCCCACGTTCACTTAAACACAAGAGAAGAACAACAAAGATGTGCCCATATGGTGAAATTCCAATCATCATACGTTCAATGAAGCACAAGAGCAGAACAGAACTGTGCCCATATGATGAAATTTCAACCATCACACGTTCAATGAAGCACAAGAGCAGAACAGAACTGTGCCCATATGATGAAATTTCAACCATCACACGTTCAATGAAGCACAAGAGCAGAACAGAACTGTGCCCAGATGGTGAAATTTCAACCATCACACGTTCAATGAAACACAAGAGCAGAACAACAAAGATGTGCCCATATGGTGAAATTCCAATCATCATACGTTCATTGAAGCACAAGAACAGAACTGTGCCCATATGACTGTGTTCTAACCATCATACGTTCACTTAAACACAAGAGCAGAACATAACTGTGCCCATATGGTGAAATTTCAACCATCACACGTTCAATGAAACAAAAGAGCAGAATATAATTGGTCTCACGAGATTACGATCATTCACAAGATGTATGTGGTTCTTTTCTGTCTATTCAACACAAATAAAAACCTTGCGTTTGGCGCAACATTCTAAGGACAGTACCATCTCTCGATAATCCTAGTTCAAATCAAAGATTCACTATAAAAACAAACAAACAAACTTAAAATTGAAAAAAATCTGGTATTTTTCAATTTAAGTTTGTTTTTGAAAGTTTATGTTTTGTTCAAAAATATATTTCTTGATTAATGCGATGTTATCAAAGATTTATTGTTTTATTCAGTCCATCGGATGTTAGTATCAGTGATATCATCTTTGTGTTTGAAAGTGTGTGTCACAGAAGCAGGGGAATCGGTCTCTTCCATACAATCCTCTGTTGACCCGGTTTCCCCTATGATTTCATCATCCACCATCATCAGTTCATCAAGCTAATGCACTCCCCACGTGTTCTAAGTTTGTATCGCTGCCGGTATATGTCAATTATCATCATCATCAACTGTGTCCAGCCTGTGGCCGGCTCACTTTAGTAAATTACCTCCATCTTCCTTTATCCTTCCTCCTTTAATCTCTTCCATTCTTCTCCTCTCACTTGAATACTTTATGTTATTTGCTCCTCCCATCTCTTCCTTGGCCTCCCTAGCGGTGTTTTTCTTACATACTTCATTTTCAACATTTTATTTGGCATCCTCTCTTTTTTCATCCTCATTACATTACATACAGTCTTTCTCGCTTCCTCTATATCATGTACTCCCTGTACCCCAACTCTTTCCCGGATAACTTCATTCCTAATCTGGTTTCTCCTCGTGACAGCTAACATGCTCCTAACAAACTTAATTCCTATGACCTCCACTTTCCTAGTCTCTCTCACATTTAACGTCCATTTTGTATGTATCAATTACGCTACACGAAAGTCATCTTTAGGTTCCCAATCTTCTTGATTTTGTGTTCATTCGTTAATGGCCACGATTTATTCCACGATGAATCTATGGTCCTCTGGGTTACGTTGTTCCAAGTTTCGACTAAGTACTGTGAGCACCACGTCTTTCAAGCTCATTTCTTCGAAAGTTTTTGATATGTCGGATCATTGTCGAAATGTCGGGTTATAGAAAAGTAGAGGACCTCAATTCGTTTCTGGAGGTTTTTAACGTAGAAATATTCTCTCTCCGTTAAAGGTGTGTCTTGTTATTAGGTTAGTAAATGTTTGGTCGTTAGGGTTAGATGTCAAGTCAACTTTATCTTGAACCTTATATTAAATTTAAACAAACATAATAAAAATAAAAACAGTCTTGTTCGGTATTTTGCTAACAAACAAACAGTAAGAGAACAAAACCAATTCAAACTGAATAAGAACACCTTGATTTAGTTCTTAAAAAATTAATTTCAAAAGTAAAACGCATTTTTATTTCCCAGAGAGAAAAGTTCGTTCCGTCCACCTCTGATTAGGATAGTCCGTTTTTAATTAAACTTCACTTCTTTGTTCAAAAGCTACCTTTTGTTACGAGATAGAATTTTTTGTTTTGTTTTAGAAATACTTTCAAATATATCCTACCAGATGAAGACATACCTATTGTAACGATTTGTTCTTTGAAAATTCCATTTCACACGACATCTTTTTTCATATTAGTACACATAAAGCGTGACATAACGTTTTTCTGCGTTTATTTTACCTTTCAAGAAAATACAAATTAGTGACGTCCTGATTCATGCTCTAATAGGAAAGAGAGAAAGTTTTGAAAAAAAAATCTATTACTCTTTATAGGAATTCGTGTAACTTGAGCTAACGACAGGAAAATAACGTAGTGAAAAAAGTTGTTGGGCGGAAACTTTATTTTCTTCTTTTGTTGCCTCTTCAACCTTACCCCCTGCCTACCCCCCCACTTTTACCCTTTTCAAACATCCTTACCCCTTTTACTTGACACGATAAACTTGAAAACTTTAAATTCTCAAAGTTTGTCTAGCTACACTAGTTGGTAAAATACGTATTTGTATTTTATATGGTCATGAGTTCGAGTACTTATGAAGGCTTTTCTTTGGTTACACCAGTTATTTATTTAAGAACCGAAACAGATTTTGGTTGTAAAAAAAAAGGATATTCTCGGTTCTTTGTTTTAACTAAAGTAAATCAAATTAATAAATACGTACAGTGAAATGCATCAAGTTGACATAAACGTAGGTTTTAATTCTTCATATACAACTTTCATGCAGCGGTGTGCATGCGGAATAAACTTCAAACTCGTCCTAGGCTGGTTTGTCAATAACTGGAGAGTCGGGTTTCAAATCCCAGCTGGATGTATAGTACAATTTTATTAGGAAGGGCGGCTAAAGAAATATAAAAAAATTGTGGTCAATATTGATAACTATCCTATAGATTATTTTTGTTGTCAACATCCCTTTTTCTCAACTAATACAAAGCCTACAGCGATGAATAAGGTATCAGTGGATAGGATTTTTTTACAGACTTCTGACATAGCATATTCAGTTTACGTTTAAACACATTGTTTGTTTAAAATTCAAGTTAAAAGAAAAATCTAACAATATTTTTGTATCATTTACCTAACATCTATTGCTATTTTGTGTATACACTTCGCTGAGTATTTAATTTCAACAACTCAACAAAAGATTCTGGGGGGGTTGAGGGGTGGAGCAGGGGGGAGGAGGTTTAATGTGCGAAAGTTTCACAAGGATTTACTGGTATTAGTATTTATTTCTTAGGTATTGAAGTTTAATCATCATCCGACACCTCAGCTTAGTCGGTAGCGTGTCTGCCTACTGAGCTAAGGGTCACGGGTTGGATTCCCGGTATGGCGGAAAATTTCTCATTGATGAAAACATGGGTCTAACCTTTCACATGAATTGACAACCGGGAATTGGATATTGTGCCTGTCCTAGTCTTAAGTTAGATTATACGTCATATGAAGTGAAGACAGGCCTAGCAAGCAGATTGTGAAAATATATGGCTTGAATAAAAAAACTGACCAAAGGCTGGAAACGGTAATGAATGGATGGATGTAAACTTATCATTAGTTGAAGATCACAAGACTTGACGTATGAATACGTGAAAGTATATCTAGTAACTTTTCTAGTTGTTTTCCTATTAAAATTTGATTATACTGAGGTTGATTTAGCTTAAATTGTTTCCCACTTGCCCTTCACTCACATGCTAGTACATTTCCTCTAAATATACCAGCCTCATCTCTATTCTTTTAGGATGATCAAAAGTACTTTTAGCCTGGATGGGTATTCAAATGCAGTGCAAAAAATAAATAGTTTATATACACACATTTTATTTACTTTTAAAATAAGTTATATTATTTTCTAAGTATGCAAGTTAGTTTGTTGTGATACTGTTTTTAAGTGTGTGGGGTAAGATATGTTTTAAAATTGGATTATGGGATCAACCGAGTTTGGAACCGTAAACCGAAGTAATAAAACCGGTACCAACACAATTTTTGGAACTGACCTTTCACTATGTTGTATATATTTCAAAGTTTTAATGTAAATATACTTTATTTTGCGTGTTTTTGCCAGAAATCGCATATTGACGTAGTCTTCAATGTTGCTTTTTAGAAAGCTATCAACAGAGTCAATTAAATCTTCTTTAAATTTGAGGTAAAGTTCAGACGAAGTGACTGTTGTGCTATTATAAAGATTTGCTATCCAATCATTTGTTTTGTCCTCTTTCTCATTGTGTGGAAAGTATTTCAGAAATGCACACAGCATAGTAAATAGTGTTCATTAGGGTTTGTACGAAAATTTAAAAAAATTTAGGGTAACTTCACGTACCCCCAGGGGTACGCATACCACAGGTTGAATACCACAGACCCACCTCGGTGGCGAAGTTGGCTAACGCGCTAGTCGTGTTGAGCTTGACTGCCGAGGACGGGGAGATCGAGGTTCGAATCTCGGTCGGGTGAACTGAAGGGGTGTTTTTCCTAAATGGTTTTACACTCTCCCTCCACGCAAATGCGGGTTCACTTCCTCTAAATTCAACCTTCCCAATTCCTAATCCATTAGCGTAATTAGTACTTAAGCGTATAGACCGAACGGGTAGTAAGATGCGGTGCTAAATAATAATAATAATAATAATAATAATACCACTGGATTAGTGTATGAGAGAGGGGCATAATGTAATCGGTCAAGGTAAGACTGTTACATTTCAGGTTAAGTGGAGTGTACATCATTGACATTTCATGTCAATTGTTCTAATAAAAAAATAACGTGGTGGCGTGCAAATGGTTTTATTTCTTTCTGAACTGACTTATTAGGTATATCAATACACGAGTATTTCTTTAAAATGCTCATTTCTGCGCAAACGATTTTTTTTATATTTTCCAATTTTGTATTTTTTGAATATTTTACTAAATCTCTGTATATATTTGATATTAACTCATATTCATACAAATTAAGCGTTCTTTACCAATGACAGCACACAAAAAGCTAATTTTCTTCTGTAAATGGTTGTTAATTTTAATTAAATCTCACCCATTCCCCATTTATTATAGCCATGTGCGTGGTAATAATTCATAGGTAAATCCTATCCATGTTTACACATCAATTTTATGACCTCATTATACATAGTTGAGTATTTTATTATCGATTATTAATTTTGAGATTGGTAGTGATATTACAAATTAATAAAATTGAAATATGTTATCATGTAGTTAAAACAGATTGTAATTATTCTGTATTATAACCAGTAATATCATATCACCACCCTGCTCGCTGGTCACATGGTCTAACCATTGCCAACAAGGAGGTCGGGGTTCTAAGCCCGGTCGGATGTACTGAGGGTGTTTCTTCCAAAATGTTTTCCTACTCTCTATGCAAATGGAGACAGTGGGTGCACTTTCTCTATATTCTACCTTTACCATTCCTATCCCATTATTATAAATATACGAATATCCGGAACGGGTAGTAAGACTCGATGTAAAAAAGTGAATAAATTAAGAATCTTAACATTTTTAATATCACTGTTATTAAAAAGAAACTTAAAGTTTTGGCTTTTTTTTTACCAACCGACGCAGATAGGATAGAGCTAAAACTGTACTGATCCAAGAGTGGGACTATGTACAGTCTGTTTCATAGAGGGAGGGGAAATTGTTAACCTATGTTATAAGACAAGTGCTTAGGAATAGGAACAGTGCTATCTTAGACATCGTTTGATACATATTTACGGGCCTTGTGCGGTGTAGAAGTTACTTAGGCCGTTTCTCATACCAGTGGGTACGCCAAGTGAACGTCAAGATCATATATTTTGGTTTGCCGGCGATGGGAAGATTGCGTGGATGGGCTTGTTGAAAGTTTTCCTCAATAGTTTCCCCACACTCCTTCTGCGAAAGTGCGGGTACACTATCTCTAAATTATACCTTATTTTCCTCTGACCCATTAGGTAAATATGCAGATAGAATGGACGATTGTACGGATAGTAAGATTATATTGTTAGGTTTGACGTTATACTTATCTGCTGACACAAATGACTACTGAACTACACACCTGATAAATACGCCTGGCTACTGGTAAATGAAACTATACACCTGGCTATTGGTAAATGAAACTATACACCTGGCTACTGTTAAATGAACCTATACACCTGGCTACTGTTAAATGAAACTATACACCTTGCTACTGGTATATGAAACTATTAGCCTGGCTAATGATGAATAAGACTGTACTACCAGTGACTGATAAATGTTTGACCTCTGTGTATAGTAGTTGGCATTCCTTGATACTAAGATAGAGGTCTAGAGTTCGATCTCGGACAGTACCATAGGTATTTTCCCTTAAGGGTAGTTATTTTTATGGTCGACATTGTTTGGTTAGTTAGGCTTAAGATTTATACTGGCACCACTAAATCGTTAACACCACATCACCTCATTGGACAGAAGTAACCGCACCTACATGGTGTCCCAACCTCACAACACAGTTACATGCTCCACTGCCAGTAGAAGACCAGGAATGTCTATTGTTTAACCGACAGCCGTGGTGGCATACGATAAAAAAGAAAACTTATTATTATTATTATTATTATCACCGCGTCTTACACTAGCCGTTCAAGTTATACACACTTACGCTAATGTGTAATGTTAGGGGTGATTATGAGATGGAATGTAGGACCTACAGTTTAACGTGGGATCCGAACCACGGTGGAGGCCTGGTATTCCTCACATTCACAAGTTGTGATTAATACACGTCTTGTCAGAGGTGAAGGAAGGGGTTGGCAAAAAAAGAAAACTCATGTGTTATTACTTATAGAGAAGATGACACTAACTGTCAAGCTTATCATTCCGACAAATTTATGACTAAAATATGTACTTGTCATAAATAAGTTACTAGTTTTTAATCATCACTGTTGGTATCAATTCATATAATACGCAGTTTTCTAGTTTAACTAACCCCTTTCATTAAAGTTAATTGGTTTTAAAATATACTACTTTACTGAACGTGCTTTATACGTTGAAATATTCCAGATTAGACTTAACACATGCACTTTACTGCCAATAATATTAAAGTTATTGGAAGAGTTATGAAGAAAGCTGTGAAATAAGACCACCACACACGCACGCACGCAAACAATGTAAGCGCACGAATACTTGAACTTGGTCGTAAACAATATTTTATGAACCAGTCGTAACATTTTAAGTTCATTCCCACATCATCTTGTTCTCCAGCTGTGCGTTTGGTTATAAATGGCAGCTGTGAAAACTATAAAACTCAGTCTTCTTGAAAAGAAAACGTTTTGAACGTCAAGTTTTACGCGCCTATGCCTTCTTGTTGGGTGATGAAAATAACATTAGGGTTACAAAGCGCTTTAAAAGACCAAAAAGCCATAATTTAAATCAAATATATTTTTTTTTGCTAAGCCCTAAGGTTTCATAATTCGGGAAGAAAGGGTGGAACCCGTTTCGATGAACGCATGGTCTAACGCGCTACTCTCGCGGTAGACTTGAATGTCGATGAAGGGGAGATCAAGGTTTGAATCTCGGTCGGGTGTACTGAGGGTGGTTTTCTCAAAACTGTTTTCCTCTCTCCCTCTAAGCAAATGTGGGTAAACTTCCTCTTAATCGCTAAAATCATTAGCGTGTAGATTTTTTTATAACCTGAGCATAAAACAATGAAAGTATTTTCAATGGTTTAGTCATCTATTTTCCAAGTGAATGCTGGCACACTTCCTTAAAACTCGCCTACCTCATCATGTGTATTTAAGTAAGTTTGTTTTGGATGCTTATGGTTCAAAAGGGAAGGAAAATTTGTGTTTATTTTTTTTTAATGCCGCTATGAGATAAGAGAAGGGTGATGGAAACCTCTGGCGGGCTAAGGGGTGAGTGGATATCGGGTTGTCGGCGCTGAGAAATGGGGTGTACTACCACGTGTCTGGTGATATCAACCCGGGGGTGGGGGGTTGGAGAGGTCCTAGTGAATCAATCTTGCCTCATGGCAGTGACATACAACCTCTGCTTTTTACTGAGGGTAGGTACTACTTCCTCTATGACGTGAGACATTTGGGAACCAATACTAGTACTTTCTTTGTGGTAGTCACAGAACAGTACATCATACATGGTAGTCACATAACAGTACTTTCTCTTTGGTAGTCACTGAGCAGTACTTATATATATAATGTACTGTTTTGTAACTGCCATATATATATATATAATGTACTGTTTTGTAACTNATATATATATATATATATATATGGCAGTTACAAAACAGTACATATATATACATATATATGGCAGTTACAAAACAGTACATTTTATATGGTAGTCAAAGAACAATACTTTCACTATGGTAGAGGGTTAGAGAAACCTTCACCAATTCGCTAGGTATTAAGTTGGTTGTAGCATATATAGGCCCCTACTACCTTCTTTATGATCGAGGCACAATTATATTAAAACACTTTATTTTTTGGTATTACTATGGACTAGTATTTCTTCTTTGGTTGAAGGCAATTTTTTTTTTGCATAGTGATTTTATATTTTCTTCCTAGACGAATGGTGGTGCAACTTCTCTAAACTTATGACGTCCCCATAATTAAATTAATGTCAAAACGCATGACCAATAAATGGGGAAAGAACACTTGTCTAACACTTAAAGGTCTCAAGTTTGAATCCCGGTGGCAGATGTTGAATAGAGGGAGAGTACGGGGTCTTATGATTTACAGTGATCAATAAGTTCAGATCTATCAAATATAGCTTGAAAAGTAAGTACTTTATCATAATTAAGATGGTTTAGTTGACTCAAAACGCTCTATCTTGGATTTACTGGGTTCGATTTTTGAATAAGGCTAAAACCCTTTTAGGATTAAATTAGTAAGAGCAGTTAATATATTCTGTATACATTCTTAACAAACTTATTTTAATGTGGTTTCAAATATTTATTTATACAAATTAACGTATGCTTATTAATATTTCGAATTGAAGAGAAAATGATGTTTATTATCAAATTACATCCGAAGATTTTCCCTAGTTTTAATCTAATATTTAAACAAATAATCTTGTATAAATCACTGAATTAATTTATTAATCGGATTACTCAATATCTAACTTATTTAAAAAATTTAAAACAAGGTATGACGTTGTCATGTTCAATCCATGGTAAACTCCACCTTATTTGTGTTAGGATCCTCCACCTTAAAACATTGAAATCCCGCTTTAATCAGTTGAATCTCGCCTGGAAATGTTCTGGGGGACTCCGCCCTTGACTTGATGTTTCGTCCTCCTCATTTCCCAGTCGTAATCTGGGCCCTGCCAACTTGGGTTGTTTTCAAAGCTCCAAAGAGATCAGACGAGTTTCCAGGGTAGAAGAAGCGGCTAACTCGCAATTCGGTTGTCTGGCACGGTTCCGGAGATCTACCATAAAAGGGTAGTGGCTACCCTCCCCTCCCCCTTTATGAACTATATAAAAAAAATACACTAAAATCTTGTGACTATGGGCCTACATTTTTTTAAAACAACTAAAACAGTTATGAAATTAGACCTATAAAAGTAAAGCCTGGTTTTCTTACCGAGAGCTTTCTTAAAGGCCTTTTATCCTATCAGAACCTTAGGGTATATGTAGGGCTCTGGTAGGATATAAGACCTTCCAGATGATTGTGCTATACTAACCCGCATTGGTGAGCACTGGGGGGAAGCAATCTCTTCTAGTTTGGTTTGGTGGGAGGACTTTGAAGTTGGGGTGAAAAAATTTCCTTGCGAATACACGGCCTTTTTTCCTTTATATTTTTTCTCCTCTCCCGCCACTAAAATGCCGCCAATTATAGCCTTTTTATTAGTAGTTTATAAACCGACCACGTGGTGTAGTGATCAGTGCACCTGGCTACTAAACTAGGGGTCCCGGGCTCGATTCCTGACCAGTACCTTGGGCATTTTTCTCGAAAGGGGAACTATCCCAAAGGTCCCCAGGATTTGGTTAGTTAGGTTCAAGAATTTCCACTGGTTCCACACCCTCATACTCACTGCCATCATCTTATCGTGATATGGAAAGAGCCTCCACGGAAAGGATGTACGATTAGTACATTCGGGCGTCCCCTGGACAACGGAAGTACCAAGACGTAATGTTATGTATGAATTGTTTTAACGCGCTATTCAACGTAAGCGGCGGTCGTCTTTGAGTTGCACAGTTGTCCAAGACATCACGTGTCGGCTGTGACCGGCTGTTTTTGTGACCTTTTGACGTTGCGGATATTACGAAGTGGAGTGATTAATCAAGATCCACCAGACCATATTTTTTTGTTTTCAATTTTTACCTCGTATACCGATATATACCGATACCCGTTTTAGCTACGCAAATGAGGCAGAGGTGGACAGTGTAGTTATTAGTGGAAATGTACCCTAATTTACGTGGAGGGAGTGTGATAAATGATTTAGGATAGATCACCCTCTGTACATCCGGCTGAGATTCGAACCCCGTAACAAGCCGTCCAGGCTAGATGAGTCTGACATTCAGTCCGCGTGCCCACTGATTCGGGATACACTATTTTATTTTTTATTTTTTTAGCACCACGTCTTACTACCCGTTCGGTTTATACGCTTATCTTCTAATTTCACTAATGGTTTAAGACATTAGGAAGGTTATATTTTTAGGAAATCAGCCCACATTTGCGTGGAGGGAGCGTGGAAAAACCAGTTTGTGAAAAGAAACCTCAGTACACTCGACCGAAACTCGAACCTCGATCTTCCCGTCATCGGCAGTCTGATCCCCTGCGAGAGTAGCGTATTAGACCATGTGGCCACCGAAGCGAACTAGTTTTCTCGTTGGCTGACAATAATGGCATCTATTTTTACAGTTGTAAAGTAAATATAATGATATTTTGTATAAAACCTTAATACTTTATATAATATTTACTTTTTATATTGTGCAAATGTATCAAACAAAAAACTTTTATAGAATAGGCCTAGTAGTGTTTTTCTTTGTGCTCATAGTCAGGACTGCCTCTAGAGGATTACGAAGCCGGGTGGAGGGGGAGCGGGGATGCGGTTGTAGGCCTACTGATTCCGTTAAGTTTTCAGTAAGAAGAACCGTATACAGTTGGTAGGTAGACTTAAAGTTGGGGATGTAGAAAAAATCGAGAAAAGCTCGGTATTTTTTCAATTTAAGAGCAAAAAAAGGTTGTTTTTTTTTGCCAAACTAAACAAAATATTTCTCCAGTATAAACATAAAATTTAATTTTCTTCACATCAAGAGTTCTTGAATATCTTTCAAGGGTTTCTTAGAATTTAATGACAACTTTTTCTCCTCATTTAAAAAGTTTTTCATTAAAATATGCTAATATTCTCATGACAGATATTAAACAACTGTTGTGTAAAGAAAATAGAACTTTAACTATGGCAAAAAAAAGCTACTAAAACTGAAAAAAAAAAACCACGAACCTTTACTCGCGTCCCTTTCACTCCCACCTTAATTCTCAACCTCGTCCCCTTTATTATTTGGCGTTAAGTTGTGGAAAAACTTCGTGTTTCCCGAAGTGTTGCAATTTCCGTTTCCAACACAATCGTATTATAGATCGATGGTGGTTTCTATAAGAAATTGGTAGTCCTTTTTTTCAAATAATAGTTAAAAACTAGATATGTATGCCTTTAAACTCTTTATTCTATACAAAAGAGTCGAACCGGAACCGATAACAGAAATTAAGTAATTTTAAGGAACCGGAATCGAACCGGAACCCTAAAAACACTATTCTGAATAACCGGAACCGCTAAATAATTTTAGGTTCATAAAGGTTCTAATATGTTCTTAAAGAATCCTAGTTTTACAGAAATTTATTTAATTTTGATAAGTTGCACACTTTTTTCGGAAGTTTTTGGACTATGAGATTGACGGTGACAAATCAAAATGCAATTAGAAGGATGCACTATTGTTATTAAGGTACGTTATAATTTATTTATTTTAAATATAGCAATACTTTTGATCCAGAGTATTGTTTCCAAATTGGTTTTCCACTCTCCTTCCACGAAAATGCGGGTACATTTCCTTTAAATATAAAAATATAGCCTTCCTCATAAAAAAAAACCATCATCGAAATTTGTACATCAACGTAGCCCGAACGGATTGAAAGACGCTGTGATATATTTTTTTTAAGATTAAAGAACCGGAACACTATCAGGAACCGAAAAGAACTAGAACCTTTATTGTGCTCTAACCTGAATCAGAACCGATGAAAATTTCTGGTTAATTCCCTGTTCTATACTACAGTATACAGCACATACACATATTTAGTTTTTAGCTATCATTATAAAATTATATATTAATTGTTTGGTCAAGGACCTTATTAATATTTTATAATTTTTTTCTTCGATTTATTACAGAAATTCGAGTATCATCATTCGGCCAACAACAAAGAATAACAAAAAAATATTTTATATTATTTGCATTGAAATTTGATTAGCAATAGTAAAGAAAAAAACTTCGGATATCAATGAATTTTTTGTCTTCGAATGATTTCCCTCCGAGGTCATAAAACAACGTTTAAACCACAATGATGTGATAGCGGAGACCAAAGGAAAGTTGGCCCGGGCACAAGATTACGCTAGAAGTGGCCCTTGTGGACATAGTCTGTTCTTCCTCCAAGCATTCTCCCTTGCCGGCGCAGTTTTAATGAATGTGTGTGCTAAGACGTGTCCTCGCGAAGGGGCTTAGACCACTTTCACGGGGAATTAAGCGCGGGATTGTGCAATGAGGAATCTCTCCGAAGGGTATCTTCCCCAAAAGGAGCAGACTCTTTAGTGGGAGGCGGGGGGGTGCTACTAAGTGTCTGCAGCAGTTTGAGAAGGTCGTCTTGAAGAACATTGTCCCATCACGATACCCGCAGAAACACATCGTGCGACACACACTTTACAATCGCAAATGCTGTGTGGTATTTTTATTTATTTTATCATATAGATAAAATCACTGTGTCTACTCAATTTAACCAATGAAATTTCCGACTTTTTCCCTAATTTCCCCCTGATTATTTCCTAAAATTTCTTACTCAAAAGTATATCACATCCTTCTTCCCTTCCCTAACCCCCACTTTTTTATGATTTTTTATAATGAATAGTAATAAGTTTTAAAATTTTAATATAAAACATGTTTTTTATTTGAATTAACATAGTCTACTAGGAATTAGAAAACATATTACTCAGCTAAAAAAAAAGTTTGAATCACATTGTAATTTACTGAGTTGACGATTATTATATTTATTTTAGTAGAACAACATNGTCTTTTTTTTTTTTTTTTGGTGATTTATCAAATTCCTGACTCATTCCAGTTTTTTCCCGGATATTTCCGGGTAGTGAACACCCTGTAAAGTGTTATTGTGAAAATGTTTTACCTTGAAATTTAACGGATCTTGGTCCCGAACTAAAATAAAATAAAATAAAATGGCTCTTAACATTCTTTCTGTCAGTATGTTTGTCACCCGCTTCGGTGACCTCATGGCCTAACGCGCTACTATCGCTGTAGATTTGACTGTTAGAGAAGGTTGGGTGGTTTTTCCAAAATGGTTTTCCACTCTCCCTCCACGCAAATGCGGGTACACTTCCCGTTAGATTAACCTCACTAAACCCTAAAAATATTAGCGTAATTAGTACATAGGCGTATAACCCGAACGGGTACTATGGCACGGTGCTAAAAAAAATGTGTCTGTCCCCGGGACTACAGTCATAGTTTTAACGGTATAATGTATTTATTTCAAACTGTATATTAGAGGTTAAATGTTCAAACCGTGACTTTGATTCTAGATATGAATTTATTATGGATGGCTGATTTTTATGAACATTTAAAATACTTTTAAAAAAAAGCTTTAGTGACTTGATTCAAAATGGGTATCTATGCAGTGCTTTAGATTAAAAATAAGAAAGTTGTTTTGTTTCTCTAAAATAACTAGTAATGGAATAATTTTGAAAATTTGTATATTAAAAAAAAAGCTATTACAATTTTGTTTAAAATGCAAATTTGAAGAGGTTTTTTTTATGTTTATCAAAGTAGTTTGTTTATTAGGCGGATAAAATATTTGAGGCTAATTTACTGATATTTTTTTCTTTTCTAGTCTTAGTTATAATATATTATATGAAAAAGTTAGTAGTCTACGATTGTATATTATTTTTAAAGTAGACGAGTTATTAAGGTGCACATAAAATAAAAATAACTCTCACATCGATAGGGGTGAACTTTAAGGCTAATTTAACTAGACGATGGGTGTAACAAGTGTGGGTCTTTTCTCAATAATTTACCTTTCTCCCTCCATGCAATTGCAAGTACATTTCCTCTAAATTCTACCTTCTTCATACCTATTAAATATGTTTGATTAGAATGCATAGGACTTGGTCACTCAATGGTACTGGTTATATATTTCCACCCTTTTTTATTTATTAATAATTACTTCTAATTCTGGAAAATGCCGATGTTAAATTTCGACCCATAAACCTTTAATTGTCAGGCACCAAAATTATAACGTTTTAAAATCAAACTTTGTATTTCTAAAATAAGTAAAATTTAAGACCATACCATCATGATAATGTTTTTTGCAATTTAATGTCCACACTTTAATATTTTATACAATTAAAAAGGTTTAGAACAGTAAAGTGGTCTAGCAGCAATATTTTACATGCTTTATGATGCTCAGTCAAAATAATCATTGTTTAAATATTGGTCACAACCATCACGAGATCTGCTACCAACCTTTTAAAAAGAGATAATTGTGTGGGCAACTTTTTTTTTTTTTTGCTTCACGGAAGGTCTATAATTTTTTATATATATAAAATTAGTACGTTCAACGTCTTAAGTTGTCAACTTCTTTGAGATATATCTGGGAGGAAATGTGCTTGCATTAGTCTGAAGAAAGAAGGAGAAACCCAGAGAGGATAGATCAAATGTTAAACATCATGACCCCCCTCCCTCCCCCCCCACGACCAACTATACCAGATGAGACTTACGCCTTGTGGGTATCGGCGTGTGTAATAGAGGAAATATACACACTTGAGCATGAAGAGAGGATATATATAAAAAAACTGTTAATAAGCCGCAGTACACCTGGCGGCCGAGATTCGAACATCGATCTTCCCGTCACCAGCAAACTATCGTGACCTTTTACCTGTGATCTCCTGTTACTGGTATCCTCAGCAGTGCTGACCCCTGTCGGTATTATCAAAGGTTGGTGTATCTTGTTACAGTGGAATAAAGTGTAGTTGGGCACCATGTCGGTATTATCAAAGATTGATGTATCTTGTTGCAGTGGAGTAAAGTGCAATCGGGCACCATGTCGATATTATCAATGGTCGATGTATCTTGTTACAGTGGAGCAAAGTGCAGTCGGCCAAATTCTCCATCCTTGAACACCAGATGGACCCCTCCTCCAACTTCAGCAGCTACCGGTCCACCCTGAAGGCCGCCATGTGGAGGTCCGCAGGAGCCACTGATGAGAGACAGCGCATCGTCATTCCCTTCTTCTCGCTGCTCGTCAAGGACCTCTACTTTCTCAACGAGGGCTGCTCCAGCAAGTCAGTACTCTCTCTCTCTCTCTCTCTCTAACACTCAATACTATATAGTAACAATTTTGATAGGAAGAAGCTTTTAAAAATTACAAACACAGTTCTTTTCCGGTCAGCATTAATAACATTTTACTAGATTATTAGTGGGTTTTTTTTTAGGTACAATAAGTCCACATACTGGTGACCTGGTGGTCTAGGGGTAAGGTGTCAGACTTCTGTGCTGGGGGTCCGGGGTTCAATCCTCGGTCCCGACACAGATTTATCTGAATGCCAAACCCTTCCTTCACCTCTGACAAGATATGTATTAATCACAACTTGTGAATGTGAGGAATGCCAGGCCTCCACCGTGGTTCGGATTCCACGTTAAACTGTAGGTCCTCCATTTCATCTCACAATCACCCTACCATTGCACATTAGTGTAAGTGCGTATAACCCGAACGGGTAGTAAGACGCGGTGCTAATAATAATAATAATAATAATAATAATAATAATAATAAGTCCACATCTTACACGAATTGGATTTATTCGGATTCATAGATATGCATACTTAAAGATATGACCAGCAATGCCATCTATTAAGTGTCACTTTAAACATAAAATATGGCGTTTCTAGTTGAGCTGACAAAAAGCTGATAATGTCATCAGCCATTTTCTTGCTTCCTAAAGTTTCATCTTTTCCAATTTATACTTTCACAAGCAGAACCTGTTTACTTTTAACTATCAATTGAAACAAAATAATATATTATAACATGTCAAAAATACATTGTAAGCTCCATTTGACAGGTACTTTAATTTAACTTGCTCGGAAACCTATTAATTACTATACACATAATGCATGTGTGTATACATACATATATACATATGTATGTATGTATGTATGCGCGCGCGCACACACACACACACACACATCGTTCCCCTACAGTGTAGACAAGAGACTGTGCATATAGCTTAAAAAACAGTTCCGTACTTAGCCCATCCTCTCTAACTTTCTCCACACTTCCCTATCCTTGTATACTCCCTTCCCTTCAACAACATCCATACACCGAGTTATACATACTCTTTTATTCTTAAAACTATTAATGTTTCTCTTTTTCACACATTTGTTTGTCTACAACATTTAGCCATGTGTTAAATGCCCCCCACCCCCTTTTTCTTTTGAGTCACACACTCTACCTTCATATATTTGCTTCGTCACTCGATCCACACTCATCCTCTCAACATGTCCAAATCAATGTAGGATGTTTCTTTCATATACTATATTGATACTATTTATCAAATATTCTTTGAAAATTGGAATTTTCAGCTCTGTTGTAGTTCTGACAGTGATGTACTCACACTTTTAAGATGTATTAGTAGTGATTTTTTTTTAATTCTGTGATAAATTTTTTCACATTCATTTTGCCACTCTCCTATTTATAATTTCTATAGAATGACCCAAAGCCTACACACATTGATAATTTAACCTACCCATAAATTTTATTTATAAATGGAAATTAAAATATGGATTTCTAACACATAAAGGTGACAAAGATGTTTATTATTACGAATTAATTTTTTTTGTTTATTATTTTGTTTGTAGTTTTTTTTTAGCGGCACGCATGTTACAACCAATTTGGGTTATACACTTATTTTATTTATAGTTTCTATCACAAATATATTGAAAGTTAGGACAATATTTTAATGTAGGTATGTGTATTATTAATAACATATAGTTTTTTAAAAAAAAGCAATTGTAGCTGAAAATTCTATATAGCTTAAATTAACTAAACTTCTTCAGCCTTTATGTTTTATATGTATCATTGTCCTCTAAATTAAGAACTATGGAAGAATGTATACCATCATACTTTTTATTTTTGTTTGAAGAAAATATTTCTCCTAAGAGAGAAGAGAAATAATTGATTAAATTACAAAGTTGTCTCTATAAAGCAATAGCTCTTGTGCTATAATTTTCTACTATTGCTTCTAAAAAACAAGCCAGGTGCTCAATTTTTTTCACATTAATCTTGTTGAATAGTAACAAATTGTTTTGAAGTAGTATAAAGTACCCCCAACCCCTATACTATATGATGTATTGTCCAACCAGAACAATTTGTTAATAATGAGTATAAAAAGTTCCTATATATGGCTTTCTTTGGACATAATTTACAAAACTTGGATCTTTCTCAAGATATATGGCATGTTAATTTATCATGTCAGGATATTCTCATCTCTTATACTTCTCTTCTTGTTTAAAAATAAAGTTAAAAAAAAAGTCTTTGACTAAAACAAAGAGATTTTAGTTTTATAGCTCGCTTAGAAAAAAGGGTGGAAAAGGAAATTCGTGGTCGGTAGGCTGCCTCTGTTGTGGGAACAATACGTAAATTAAAAAGGCCAGCGAAGAAGAGGCTGTATGAAGAAAAAAAAAATGTTGTTAAGGGGGAGGTGAGAGAATTGTGATTATAAATCAAGGGGTTGGAGCTTCGACCTTGCTTTAAGGGGTTGAGCGAGGGAAGAAGGCATAAAATATGAGGTACATACTAATGAGGGAGAGAGAGAAAACTTTTCACTACATTTTCTTATGTCTCCTTTTTACTTTCATTTCTATGCCACAAGTCTTTAGTAAAATATGGCGCAGATAGATTTTTTTTCTCCCCTTAGTGCCGCGTTATAGGGCTATATACTCCTATGTAATAATTGCAATAATGTATGAGGGATTAGGAAGGTTGGATTGTAGGGGAAAGTATACGCTCATTTGCATGGAGGGAGGGTGGAAAATCATTTAGAAAAAAAAACTTGGTCTACCCGACCGTGATTGAACCTCAATTTACCTGTCTTTTACTATTATTATTCATATGCAATATGGTTGTGCTCAATAAACTTTTAGGTGTAGAGTAAAATATTATTTAAAAAAAATGAACTAGGTTAGAAACAAATATGGCATTTAAAATTATTTAAAATTTTAAAACAAAAATAATTTTATATGTTTTATTTTAGAAAATCATGAAAAGTGTAGCTGTAGGATGTACTGTTGCTAGTCAGCAGGTTTATCATCTTAAAATATTTTAGTTTAAAGACTTCTTAAAAATCTCTATTGATTCGTTGGTTTACTCTGAATAGCATTTGGTTTCTTACCTGATGCCTCAATATTACATAGATGTAGGCAGGCTTATGATTATTGTTATGTAATACATAAATAAATAATATTCACAACAATAAGCAATAGTGTTAAGTTTTATTTTCTCTTTCTTTGGTTATTGTTCATTTACAATATTTAGCAATTTACACTAAGCGTACGAGTGATTTTGCTATTAACAATCCCATTTTAATTAAAACCATGGTATATGGTGGTTCTTTATTACTTTTATAAGTGTGCTCGAGTGCCATTACAACCTATCAATGACTTAAACCACCTCATTTTAAAGTAATGCAATAATCCTTGCTTGCGCTTGTTAACTTGGTGTTATTGTTAAGGTGTTCATTTCTCTACCCAACTTTAGATGAAGTTGTTTTCGAAAGTTCACCCACCATATCACAGTCTTCTTTCACTAAACTTTTAACTTCTCAACTTTTCTAACTGAGGCTAGACTTAATATCACAAGTTTTTGATAATAGTTTTTTTTGGGAAACAACAAATTTTCACATAATTACATCCGCATCATTTACCAAACTGCCGAAATTTATTCACAATCTTCAACACCAATTCATTTTCATATATACAAGCGAACTTTAGATTTTCGTTCGTGTCGTTTAATACCGCTGAGCTAACACTGCTAACAAAGTGTTCTTCCTCTTAACAAGACATAAAAGTTATTCTTTTAAAATACGTTAAGATAGAAGCTACTTTACAACCCCTCCTGTCTTTAGCAATTATTAGATCGCTTTAACTGAGCAATTATATGACTTCTAAATTCAAAAGGATCCGTCTTTTCCTTTCTTGTTCTACCTTTTCACTTTCTTGTTTAAAGTTAATGGAGAAGTTTTAATGACAAAAGTTGGCCATACTGTGATGTTATATAGTGTTTTGTACACCTCATTTAACTCAGCCTACCTTCCCTTTTATCTTTCTCTCTCTTTTTTTTTTCAAAGATACACATATTCCTTAATTTGTCTTCCAGTATGTAATATATGTAAATCTTTATTTAACTTGAGTAAAAATGTTTTCATGGGTAGTTAGTTTACTTCTTTAAACAAATTTATATAAATGTGCAAGTTTGTTGAATTGTGTTTACCAAAAAATGTTTGTTTTCAGTTTTAAGCACTATTTTTTTTTAACTTAGACTGATATTTATTTTAATACTGTACTTAGTATGAGAAACTAACATCATTTATCTTAGTTATCCATATATATTAATTAAGTTCCTCTAATTGGTTAAAGTTTCAACTATAACGCTAAACGTAATTGGCTGATCACATGTCACACACATTTTTGATTTAGTAAATAAATGTCTTGTTAGGTACTTTTTATAGTTTGAAAAGTATTTTAAATAGCATGCATTCCCAATATATTTAAAGAACATTATGAAATTCAATCTAAACACTGACCAATAATTTTAATCAAGATATTATGATTAATAATTATTAACAAATCAAAAATGTTCGATTTGCATTTTTTTTTCCTCCCTGAAACTATGTACTTCATTCTTATAGCTATCTAACATTCATTTAAAGTATATTATAAAAATAATGACTTAATTTTATGATAGAACTAGTAGTAACTGCCGTGGGTTGCACAAAAATAAGCTTAAGGGCCAAAATAACCCTCTGGTCACACATTGGAAGACCCTGTTAGATATCTTTCTTCTTTAATGAGTCAAGGTATTTTCTTTGTTCTCTAACTTAGATTCTCAATGGAGTAGACACTAAATTTTGTGTTTTCCTGATTGTTATTATTGTTAAAGAGGAAACTTGGAATTTAGTTTAGTGTTTTCTAGGATTTCTTAAAAAATCTATAGTTATTTTCAAAGATACTATTTCAAATAAATCAAGGTGAAATAACAATCACATAGACGACATTGCAATTAGTAAAACTTTGACTCCCCTTGACATTTTAAAGGTTTTGAAATCAAAAGAGGTAAATAGATAGAATTACAGTTGTATTTTGCATTATTTTTTTTAGCTATACCATTAATTTAATCTTTAGGCCTATCATAAATTTCTCTTTAGTTCTAACTATTACAAAACCAATTAAATATTTTAAATATTTGTTTCATATTCTTCTTATAAAAAATTACTTAAGTTTATTTAGGTAAATTTATATCTCTTTTAAAATTATATTGTGATTATTAATGTTCATAGTTATATGCTGTTCTTTATATTAAAAAATAGCTAAATAAATATTTTTGATAATTTACACACATAAAAAAACAACTAAAAGAAAAAACACTGACAGTATAACTAGTAATTAATCAGCAATTAAATAATTAATGTGTCCCAAAAAGCCTACAAGAGTGTGTAATTAGTTAAGAAAACAATCACGGAAGTTTCAAAGCTCAACTAACTTTGTCATGTTGGCAGACTCCCGAACGGCCACATCAACTTTGAGAAGTTCTGGCAGCTGGCCAAACAGGTCACCGAGTTTATCACCTGGAAGCAAGTGGTCTGTCCTTTTGAAAAAAACACTAAGGTCATAACCTTCCTGCAAGCCAGTCCTGTACTGTTGGAAAATGGTGAGACTTTTGAACTTAAAACATAATACTTTTCTTTTTAAAGTTTTATAATCATATAAAGAACCATAGTATGTTTACATTTACAGCATGCTCTCCTTTAATATTGCTGTTCAACTCTTAAAATATCGGATAAAAAAATTATTTTTAAGAATTCGATCCAAGGTAGTGAATACCTTTAAGTATACGTTTATATGTTCCACAAAACTTTGGTACATTTTGTGGTAATAGAATACTTTATTTAATGTTAGAAACAAATTCAAAGTTGGTTCTTACGATATTGCTACTTTTTTTTTCACATTTTAGTTTGAAAATTGTCATTTGACTAAAAGTTGCTAAAGAGGGAACCATTAGGCTGTAATTGGTTATATCCTATGTTTATAATACATATAAAAGTTAGATAGCTTGAATATTAAATCTAATAAATTATTTTTTCTTTGTTTTATATTTATTTTAATAATAATAACAACAACAATGATGATGAGGATGATGATGATAATAAATATAATAATAATCATAATAAATAAATATAATAGTTAATAATAATAAATTAATACTAAATTAATAATAAAATAATATATAAATAAATATAGTAAAAATAAATAAATAATAATAAATTAATAATTAATAATAAAATAATAACTCGTTCACATTCCACCAAAATATGATTTTTTTATCCCCGCATTCTACAACCTGTTCAGGTTATACACATATATTATATATACTCTAATTGGGTAAGGATGAGGAAGGAAGCATATTAGAGGTAGTCTACCCACATTTGCATGGAAGGAGAATGAAAAACCATTTAGTAAAAACCACCCTCAGTAGACCAGACCATAATCCAAACCTTGATCTCTCCGTCATCAGCAGACCGGTCTAACACAAGATTGACACCTTAGACCATTTGGTCACTGAAGTGGGTAAACATCTACTTTTATTAATACGAGCGAGCGCTGCTTTATTGAATTCATCCACTAATCAGCAGCCTATGCCACATAGTTCTATAACTAACCTGCCGACACAATACAATTGGCACACTTATCTCAACCAATGTAACTAAACTAGATTTGAATCAAATTAAATAATTTACCTAATCTTGAGCTTGCTAAATTTTAGCATTCTCTCACCCACAACTTGTATGACACTACTATCTCAATTTCAAAGTAGTTTAATTAATAGACAACCCGCCTTGGTGGCGTAGTTGGCTAACACGCTAGTCGTGTTGAGCTCGACCGCCGAGGACGGGAAGATCGAGGTTCGAATCTCGGTCGGGTGAACTGGGGGTGGTTTTTACTAACTGGTTTTCCACTCTCCCTCCACGCAAATGCGGGTTCACTTCCTCTAAATTCAACCCTCCCAATTCCTATTTCATTAGCGTAATTAGTACTTAAGCGTATAACCCGAACAGGTAGTAAGACGCGATGCTAAATATTATTATTATTAATTAATAGACAATCAAAGCTTGCATATCTAGGTCCTATTAAAACATGAGGTCCAAAGATACACTAAATATGGAGTGCACAGAAACTCTTCACCTGTTCGAGCTATCCGTATATTTGGAACATTTGGTTGAACCGAATCGACCAACCTCGGTACACCCGACCATGATTCGAACCCCAATCTCCCTGTCATCAACAGTCTAGTCTAATGTGCATTTTAGTTAATTTTCATTATACTGTGCCTCCCAGTCAATAAAGTTTTTCTTTATGTGCTCCTCCTTGCTTGAGTATTTGTGGTTGAAATAGTTATGTGTTTGTTACAGCTCTGGCTGTAGCTTCCTTTGAGTGCGAGCCACCAGACAACAACCTGGAGAAGGAACGTTACAAGACGCTCAAGTGAGTCACAGCTTTATTTCTATTGATAATTTCAACTAAACATTATGACTGTTAGAAACAGATCCATATTAAGGGGGAGAAAATTTAGGGAGGGGCATATGAACCCTTGCTCAGGACCTTATTTTAAAGGGGGTCTCCTGGAAGGAAAAAAAAAAAACCAAAAGCAGGGGTAATATATATGAACTTTAAAATGATTAAAGAAAGATTTTTTTTTAAAGTTCATAAGCAGACTTTTAATTGATTGAATAAGCAAAAATATTCTTCAGCAAAGGATTGCTTAAGACATGTGAAAAAGAGAGTGCTACATTTGCATATTGTCAGGATTCAGGAGACAGGATATACTGACACTAAGAAGTACCAACGAGAAGTCGGAATTTTCAACTGTTTTACTGTTGTGTGTGCGCACACACACACGCACACACACACACACACACACACACACACACACAGTGACAGTCATTGGACTGAATGTTGTCATTTGTCAAAGTAAAATCAATGTGTGACTACATTACTCCACTGCTACTAATGTTTATCTTTTTACCTTTCACTATTTGATTTAATAGTGGCTTTACTCTATAAATATGGTCATTGTTGAAGTTATAGTAACTAACCACACTTTTGAGTTGTTAAATTTGGGCTAATTGGAAGTTTTTTTTAGCTCAACAATTTAACCAACCAGGTGATGAGTATAAGAAAATTTGTATCTAGACTTTATTTTTTTCTCCATAAGATTTTTTTTAAATCATGTTTAAAAAAATAAATATATTAACCCTGTATAATATGCCTGGATGAAATAAAAACTAAAGTTATTTTATTATTTAATTTTATAAAGTTAAACTTAAATTATTTAATATTTAATCTCGTTATATAGACATAATGAATTTAGTTGTAGGTCCAATCACCGCAAATCTGTCGTCATTTTACCGTTATCAGTTACAAAGACTTTTGTTTTAAAAGTTGCTCAATGATTAGTGTAATAAAAAAAAGTTGTGACACTCCATAATATAAAGACAAACATTAAAATAAAATGTTGGTGCCTTAGATAGTATTATTATAAACTAGATACACTTAAGATTTTCCCCTTTTCTGTTTTTTATTCTTTTGAAATTCCCTACACTATCCCTCATATTTAATTTACATCGTCATTGGTTTTTAATTGGTAAAATGGTAAGTCTCAACAACCTTTCTTATGTTATTGTGGTTCAATATTACTATTTTCAGGAATGATCATTCAAATGTTGCCACAATTACTTGCAGAGTCAAAAAATGATAAAAGTGAAATATAAATATCCGGTAAGGCAGAAATAAGAGATTAATTTTGAATAATTAACAATTCGGCTACCTTTCTTATTGAATACATTTAAAAAAAATCAATAGAGTCGATAGGAAAGAGGACAAAATTAATTTAAACACAAATTATTTTTTATTAAAGCTCCCTTTTCATTGTTAATTTGTGGTAACAGTCAAGTCAAATAATACCTTTGTATGATTACAAACCATTAAATGTAACGTTACTGAATATTACCTTTTGTTTACCGACATAAAATATTTTCCTGTATTACTTTTGTGAAAATATGTGACTAATTACTTTTCCATGTGCTCATATAGAATATTAATGAACAAATATTGATTCATTTGTATTAACATTGTAAAAGCTGCAAAAACTTGTACAAATATTATAACATACATTTATCTTTTGTGCAAATAAGTTTTTTGTTTAAAAGATAGCGCACAAAAAATGTATGACCCAAAACCTCTACATGTCACTGCATATAAACAAAGAGTATACTAATTAAAATAGTCAATTCAATGATTTTGATCAAAAATAGCATTAGGTATTTGGATTTAATATAAATCATATGTAGAGGTCAAATATTCTTTAAAATATAAATTTATTTTGGTCTTATGAATAAAATAAAAATATGCAAGCTTCTCTAAGAAGAATCTCAAGATGAAAACGATCAAAGAATTAATTACATGGCCCTGTGCTTGTGACTATCTCCTTGAGGAGTCTTAATTCGACATCGAATGAGGACATCTTTTTAAAGGACACACACACTTTTAAATTGCCTTAACCCAATCCATGGCCTGGGTGTTGAACAGCATCTTTGTTTGTTCGAACATTCCCTGGAGTGGGCGCAAATCACTGTTTCATTGCAATGCCAGCTATCAATGAGTCACTGTACTTTTAGCCAGTCTGAATACTTAATATTGAAGCTAATAGATGGGGATACCAGTTCGATGCTCTACAATGACCATGAATAAAACAATAAATGAGAAAATAAGTTGAGTAGCGAGATTATGTATTGGATAAGCATAAACGAGTGGGAAAATGGCTGCTGGGACTACACAGATCGCTGTGCTAAACGATCAACAGGGAATGGGTTAATATAGTGGTACAAATATGTCAAATTCCCTTAAAATACAAATTTACAAATACAATTTATATAATACTAGAAATAATATTATGTTTTAAGGTGACCTGGTGGTCTAGGGGTAAAGTGTCAGACCTCTGTGCTGGGTTCCGGGGTTCGATCCTCGGTCTCGGCACATATTTATATGCTTGCCAAACCCTTCTTTCACCTCTGACAAGGTGTATATTAATCACAACTTGTGAATGTGAGGAATGCCAGGCCTCCACCGTGGTTCGGATTTCACGTTAAACTTTAGGTCCTTCATTTCATCCCACAATCACCCTACCATTGCACAATAGCGTAAGTGCTTATAACCCGAACGGGTAGTAAGACGCGGTGCTAATAATAATATGTTTTATTTTTGGAGGAAGGTAAAGTAAAGGTATTATTTGAACTGACCTGGAATGCGTATGAAAAGCACAACACAACTTACTAAAAGAGATATATTATATATGATTTTATGTTGTGTTGTTTTTCCAGGGCAGAATTGAGCTCGTGAATGCTCTACCATAAAGACTGTTTGGAGAGAGAGCTTGTAACATCTGCAAGACTAGTGGAACAACTATAGCAGCAGTGAGTTTGGAAAATGATATTAAATAAGTGCAGCAACAAATTGTGTTATCGTCAATCTATCTTTATTTAAAAAAATAAAAATAAAGTGGAAGTGTGTTTCTCGAAATTCTTGCCACTTTTTCAACATACTAGTGCCATGATTTTTTTTTTTTTCCACTTAACAATTTTTTTTTAAATTGAAATGTGAACATCTTTAAAATGTCTTCAAAACATTTCTTATAACACTTGTTCTTTACTTCTGTAATAAAGATGGATAGTAATTCCGTTAAGTAATCTTATATTTAAAACCGATTACATAGCATTGATGCATTGTGTTGTGAATTTTTGTCATAGGTTATACATTTTTTAGTATTATAACTTGATTGTCTGGTGCCTTTGTAATGTAATGTTGTGTGAAAGAAGTTGTAAGCGTCTTAAAAAAAAAGTATTAATTTATTATTAAAATCAACACTCTATGAGATTTTATTGTGACACTATAGTTAATCCAATGTTTGTTGGAAAAAATGAACAATAGTACCTATTATGGTCTTTTTATTAACTCTGCACCTTTATTTTGTTTATTTGACTTTTAAGTCATATATAGCATGTTAATGTCTTTTTAAATCATACCTTTGTGGGATTAGTTTTTATTCAAAACAATCAGGGTGTACTCACTATACTAAACCATAAAAAATGTACAGTTTTAATATAGGACTATGCAAACTGTTATTTTAATATAGGCTATAAAGATCTTAGCTGTATCATTAAACTGATTGTATAACTGTTTGTAAAAGTAAGACCACAAGTGAATAAGCAATCATATTTCTAACTCATTACTTTAGTAACAATAATAATATGGGCTAGTATAAAATATACATAGTGTATAGTCACATATCCTAAAATATATTTTTAATGAAATTAAAGATATACATTTAATGATCCTACATCATTAGCTTTTCTGTTTATTCCTTTTTATGAGGAACATTCTCATTAATTGATTCTTGAAATGATACAATGACCATAAATATAATTTGTTGCAGAATTATCGCCTTTAATACATTCACAAAGACAAGATTAACTTTACATACATTCCTAATCTTTAATTTAATGTGTAGAGCTGCAAATTTTATGATTGAATGCTAAAATAAATAATTGAATCCAAAACTTTTTAATAGCCTGTCATTATAACACTGAAATACAATTTTACAGAATATTTATGTAAATCGTTCAATCATATCCATTTGTGATTTGGTAGTAAAGATGAGGTAGTGAAATTAGTGTCGATAGGTTTACTAATATTGTGTGAGTGCACCCTTAGTTAAAATAATAACAAAGCAATTTTTGCCTTTTCTAGCCATATTATGAAAAAGGATTCAAATTTGAAGAAAAAATTAATTTTGATCTGAAATGTTAGTATTAATTTTGGTCTTACAACAATTTTTTTTTTATAATTATGTGAAGTTAATAATATAATTACAAATTAACTGTAATTGAATTTACATCTTGAAGTATTAAGAGAGTGATAAAGGGAAGTTAATTTGTATTAGTTATGCTAAATTTTAATTTTCTTTAACCATAATAATTACATAGTTCAAAGACATTCAGAAGCATTGAAGCAGTTAGATGATCTCCATTGTAAAAAATTGGTTCATTATTGATATGAATAGGCACATACAAGTGTAGCTCAAGAGACAAATTATTACTAACTTAGCCAATCATTAATTTAATATTGTACATCATTTTTAGATAATGAATTTCCTTTTATAGAACTATTTGTAACAAATGTACTGCCATCATTAAGAAAGTATATCCTGTAGCATGTAATATATTTTCCAACAAAAACAATATTAATCTGACTACAGTGTACTTGTAAAAGTCATAGTTAGTACTTGTGATGAAGTGTTGTACTTAATTTTTGATTTGGAGATTACATCAACTAATTAAGAAACTAAGAATAAGAATTTTTAATGGAATGATGGTGAGATAAAATATTGGTGACTCTAAATATTTATCAAGTGTTTAAACTTGTTGTGTGTTTACCGGTGAAAGTTTTGTTTCAAATCTTCCCAGCCAAAGTTTAACATTTGAAGCTAAAAAAAAAAAGCTGCATTTTAAAAAGTGTGTTCTGGTGGGAAGTGTTGAATATATACACATGTTTTGTTTGTGTATGATTGTATGTGTGAAATAAAATCTTGTGTCATGAAATGTACAAATAAACTATGTACTTAGCCTTGTCGCAGGATTTGTCGACGAAACTTTATTTGTCAAAATGCTTTGAAAGTAATGCACTCGCATACCAGTATTCTAGTCATTATATAAAAAAAATACCTTTAAATATAATTGCATATATTAAAATCCAAAGGAAATGTATTAATCTCAAGTGTGCTTTTTTAAATAATCGGCATTGACAGACCAAAACAACTAATGTTTCTATGTTTTACAAAAAGTTTATGATCAATGGAAAATATAATTATTTGAACTGTATGTCATGTGTTGGTTCAATTATTCTGTAAACACTAATCAATATTTCGTGATACATGCAAACTATTAGTGTGATATTGGAAACCTTAACATTTACATGCATGAGTTAAATTTGAAAATAATTTAATTCTGGTTTTTTTGTTTTGTTTTTCAAAAATACATATTATGTGTCATTCTGGTAATGAGCTATTGAATTTTAATTTACTTTAATAGTTTGATTTTTTTTTTTAATTTCAAATGATCTAAATTCTATTTAAAAAAAAATGATAGTAATAAAACAATAATGCTATCTCAGCTATCTTATTCCTAAACATAATTCACAATAGCTCTTTTTTTATTTGTAAAATTACCAATGTGTAGTCTTGGCACTACCATTATTTTTCTTAAAGGTTGTTTTTGTAAGTCAATGCTTTATACGAATTGGACCTTTGTTATATCTTATTTTATAAGTCTATAAGTAAATACTTTAAGTTGCCATACAAAGTATAAAAGTGTTAAAAGTGTGTTGTCCGACAAACAAGTGACTACCATAATAGACCATACGTGTTGTGGGTCTGTTCCTGAACACTAAACAAATACTGTAAATGTATTTCTCCAACAGAGGTTGGCAGTTGACTATCAGAAAGTTTTATTGCATCTAGATATCTCAGAAGAACCATCTGTTGTATTGCATTTTCTAAACGCTAGAGCAACTGGACATGTGTATATAATTTCTTAAATTTATCACAATCTTATTTTCCATCGCATTAGTCGAACACATAGGAAAACCACGATTCTTATAATATCATTCCAAAAACTATTTGTATATATATATATTTTTTTGAACTGTGTGAAAATGCAGCTGCTTTATACAATTTACTTGTGTGTATATTTTGTTGTGTCAAAAAAAAATGACATTAACTTTTGTGTTTAAATTCTTACATTTCTAAACTGTTTTTAAAATTTGTCTGTATTTCCTTTGTACTATCATAGTTTTCCTCTTATTAGCTCTTGACTACTTTTATCTTACTGTCTTTTAAATGTTAATTTCTATCTGTAGAATATAAAATAAACAAAGTAATTTTATATCGAGTTATTATTGAAGTAAACCCTCATTTATACAGACCAGGATGGACTTAGTAATAGGAAATTAAAAAAAAACTATTAATCTCACAATTTTTAAGTTATATTGATTTAGATTAGGTGCAATTTATCTTTGATATTTTCAAAATTGTAGCCCATTGTTCATATTTTTCGGAAGTTCTGCGCTCTTTTTAACTTTTTTACTCTAACTTTGGCCGGGTAGAGTTACGCAGATTCATAGATAGCAATTGTGGTAATTTTGCGTACCTTTGTTAGTTCATTTGGACTTATTGCGAGCTGATTTTGTTGTGAATGATCTGTCTCAAGAGTCAGCTTCATATTTTATTGGGGAAATATTTAACGATTTTAATTAAAACTGAGTTTTAGTGTAAGGTTTTGTGTTGTTGATTTTTTAATATTTAAAAAAAAAAGGATTAATCTTAGTGTGTAAATTAGAGTTGGGTCGAATCCAATATTTTACAAATCTGAATCTCAAATTCAAATCTCCAATCTTGAATCCAAATCTTGGAAAAAAATCATGAACGTAAGAATAAATACAATTTAATAACATAATAGAAAATAAATAGTGCCATTTTACTGCCATTTCATCCGATAATTATAATGAGTTCTGAACCACCAATAATCATTATTAAAGCTCTAAAACAAATTTCACTTAAAAAATTGATAACAAAGTGTACATGAAAAAAAATGATAAAATCTTTATGCCATTACTAAGCTACATAATTCTTATCTTTACACTGTTAGCCAGGTTCTGGAAATAGGGCGGTTCAACGCCATAAATAACTTTACACACTTCTGTTATATATCACACGTGTCCGGAAACATCTCAAATAAAGTCAACATCTTACTGTACTTTATCAGATAGCTTTAGGCATGATCCTTCATCTATATGTGCTCACTTGTAACCAATAATTGAAAAAAATAAAGATTATTATTCCCAATTTTAAAACCATGCACATTTTCAACCCAATATAGAAACAGATTTTTTTTTTAATGATGAGACACACAGCTTACTAATAAACTGATTGTTGACACTATCAACTGGTATTACAGTGAGAGTGAACATGGAAAGCGAGCTCTAAATAGTGTGGGAGGTTGACTTAAGAGAACTGCTAATGCACTTGTTGCTAGAGGAAGAGAGATTAATAATTTTGAAAAACTTATTAGAGGAACTTCATAAAAACTGCAATGGTATTAAGGTAATTCCAACTAATGGCAAGTGTTATATCTCAAATTGACAAAGTACTCCCACAAAAAATAAAACCTCCAAAGGTACGATGCAAATTCATCAAATAGCATGGACAAAGAACGATTGTTTTGTGCTTTAAGCTCGACATTTGAATTGTTTATTGTGTGGACCTTAGTAGTTATGTTCTCATTATAACATATTGTCTCTTAAGGATGCCAGAACATTGCATAAAAGCATAAATTATGCTATTCAGATGTTTATTCTTCTGATGGTGAAGAGTGATAAGGATTATGTGGATTTAGCACATACTGTTAACATGCCTTTGGACATTATACCAAATGACTATATTGTTGTAAAAATTACTAAAAAACAGATTCTAAAACAATATATAGCACTTGTAGTTTCAGATGATGGTTGTAATGAGTATACTATTAAAATTATGAAAAGGTGCTCTGGAAACAAATTCGTGTTTCCTATTGTTGAAGACAGTGATGTAGTGGATTTGAAAGATATTGTTAGTGTGCTAAGCCAGTCTTCATTGGACCATAAAGAACAATACACTTTAAGTAAAAATTTGAAGATATTTAAAAATTTAATTAGATTTATTAGTAACTTTATTTTAAAATAAGTGTTTTTATTTCAGTTTCTTAATATACCTAAATAATTGATTGTTGTGTTTTTTTTCCCCCTTTATACACTTTAGTATGAATCAGTTCTTTAAATCACCTCAGGGGTAATAGATTTTCACTCCATGACTTATTTCTCACCTCCGTGAATGAGTTGGGTTTTTTTTTTTTTTTACTAAATTAAAACTAATATCTTAGGACGATTACTACAAATATCTTCTAATAGCTAACACCTAACTTGTACATACAAATTAAATCAATACAAATAGTTTGAAAGTAAAATAACTCAAATTGTACGCTTATGGGAGAGTGACTCAATTCTTAAGATGGATACAACATTTTCTAGGTAGCTTAAAAAGGTGTTTTATATTGCTCTTTATGAGTGTCAGCTTTAGGATTGTAAAGTGCCAACATTAAGAACAAGGGTGTCAAGATTAAAATAATTGAGTGAATTTTGCTCAATTCAAAATATGATAAAATGTTACCACATACTTTTTTAAATATTATTTTATGTTAATATTAGTCATTTAAATATTGTTATACTTAATTTATTCTTTATTTTATGACTCAAATGACCGAAACAATCCTTAAGGTGTCAACTCAGTAACAAAGTAAGTAAATAAGTTGTTTATGTGAGCTTTAAGATGTTTACTGTCACTGGCTTGGTCCTATGATATATGTTTAAACTTTTCATTCACTATTATTTTTACTATATAAAGGATGTATATGTATATAATCTTAAAGAGCACAAACAAATTTTCCTCTATTTGCTAACCCAAATATCAACATTTTATGTTTAAAATTATTTACCTACTTAATGTAAAGGCACCCTAAGTTGACACCTTAAGAATTGTTTTGGTCATTTGAGTCATACAATAAAATTGTCCCAGGCTATAACCACCAAGGACATAATAGTGTCTTAGGCTATAACCACCAGAGACATAGTAGTGTCTCAGGCAATAACCACTCGAGACATAGCAGTGTCTAAGGCTATAACCACCTGAGACATACTAGTTTCTAAGGCTATCACCACAAGAGACAAAGTAGTGTCTCCGGTTATATCCACCGAAAATGATGGCCACCACAGGACATCAGCTATATGAAGAAAGAATTTTTCTTGGAAATGTAGAACAAATCAAAGATAAAAGATTATTTCAACCTTTATGGTGCACAAAATCTGTGTCCTGTAATGAATGCCTTTACCAATGGCTCTCTTCTATTTATAACTAATTTTATTTTCACCATAATAAATAAATATATATACACACTTAGTACACTTAGACGGGAGTCTATGGATGCTACTAAAGAGAGTACCAATTAAAAACTTTACGTAATGGGCAAGGTGTGAAGCAGGGGTGGTATACATCCAAATTATTGTGCCCATACTAGTCCAGCTAGACCTTAAAACAGAGCACAACTTAACCTAACATAACCTGGAAATAATATGAAAATAATTCTAAACCTCACAACTCGAAACCTAACACGTCCTGGGCATAATAGATAAGCATAACACTCATTCACTTAAGATATTAAAATGAAATTTGACATCGTGGTATAGTTCTTGGTGGTGAATAAAATGGGATAAAGTACTACTCTAAAACAGTTAATTTACATCCGCCATCTCGAAATGGCACCCCAAAATGGTATTTTGCAATTATTATTTCTTAAATCGTTGATTGTATCCAAATTATAGAGAACATTGTCTACAACACATGTTTCGATAGTTTTCTTTGTAATCCGAACTAGTTTCGTACAATTATGCAATGAAACATATTGTATGATAACCCTTTATGGAGTTTTTCCTTCAGATTATTTTTATGTCACACCTATGTTATGTTAGGTTTGTAGTTGCTAGGTGTCATGGGCATAGGGAAAATTTAATATTTTGGTGAAAGGGGAGGAGAGTGTTAAACCACAAGTTTATGATGTTATATTAAGACCTACTATTAAACCCTAAGAAATAAGAGCATTTTTATTTTATGAAATAGTGGCAGAACTTTATTTGTGTGAGAGGGGAAGGGGCAAGAACCAAAAAAGTAGACTTACTTTATGGACTTTATACCCTCCTCTCCCATAGTTAAGGTTAGAAAATCGGATTTCTCTAGAAGCTATTTGAAGTGGTCCTTGTTTAGAGAATTTTTGAAAATCAGCTATTTAGAATAGTGTTCCTCTAAATTATTTTGAATTTTGGATACTTCTATAGGATATTTGAAGTAGTTCTCCTTTGGCAAATTTTTGAAAATTTTGCGCCTCTAAAAGATATTTTAAAAAGTGCTCAACAGATTTTTTTAAATATAAATTAGATTTCATACTCCCTAGAATCTATTTAAAGTGGTGCTCACTCAGATTTTTTTTTTTAATTTGTAATGCCCTAAAAGCTATTTAGAATGTCCTTCACTTGATTATTTTTCCGAAATTTGATGCCACTTGGAGCTATTTGAAGTAGTCTTCTACATTTTTTAAAAAAAATCGGGTGTCCTTAGAAACCATTTGGAATAGACCTCGCCTGGTTTTTTTTTTCTATCATGCCCAGGCTACATTAGGCTTAGAGTTGTTGGTTTTGGGGATTATTTTCATATTAACCTATTATATAAAGGGGTGCCAAAAAGCAATCCAGCCCAGGCGCAAAATTTACCTTGGGCCGCCCCTGTATACATAAAACAAAGGTAGGGGGAGGAATAGCAAACAAAACAATAAGAATGAGTGGCCACTCTTAACTTGGAAAGAGAAGTAAAACCAACTGAAAAAAAAAAAAATCCCCTCCCTGGGTTAAGGGAGGGAAAAAGTGGGAAGGAGCTATGCATGCACCCATACACACTTCCAAGAATCGGTAATGCTTACGTTTGGCACTTGCATCGTCCTCACATTAACTATTTGGGTGCCACATCAACCTCTGAACCATTTGTGTGTTAAACAATGACTGAACAAGGCTGAGATGGTATTGGCATGCAATGAGGATCGAACAGGGGAAAATACCCGAGAGAAAGATGGAAATTAATTAGGCCTATGTAAGAAAAACACCGCGAGGGAGATTAAGAAAGAAATGGGAGGAGCAGATCAAAAGTAATTTGGAGGAGAAGAATGGTGGAAGGATAGAGGAAGTTGGAGGCGTTTTACTAAAATGACTCGGCCACATGCTGTAAACAATCATTGATGGGTGATAGACACTCATATACATATATGTCCCCACATTAACCACACGTTTATACGATTAATAAACTAATTTTAAGATTTAAATACTCTCTATATATTTCATTGATTGGTTTTGATCGATACGTGAATGGCATACAATCAATTACATGAAAATCCGAACAAAATCTTTCTGATATGAATGATTCCAAGTCCATTCTGGAACCATAGTTAAATATAACAATTGCCCTATAGTCAATCAACAACTACGAAAGCTGAGTGCTATATAGAAAGTGATAAAAAGAAAATTATTTGTATTCTAATCACCTTGCTTCCAAATTTTATTTTTTCTGTAAGACTGTTTTTAGTTTGAAAGAGTCTTATTTGAGATTTTTAATATGAATCGACAATTTTCAGAAGAAAAAGTTTGACAATAATTTTCACAATGGTGATTGGATTAGTAAAGGATTTTGAGCAGCAATGAACTAATTGTATGTATATTTTAAGGAGCTCTTGTAACCTGCCCCCACCTCTATTGTATAAATAACACACAGTGGCAGGTACAAGAGAGTTATAAATATTTATTCTTCAAAAACATATTACACCTCAATGAGGGAGAGGGACACAAGTAAATAACAATGTCGTGGTAAAGCCACATACAGACATTTGTGTTTAATGGCGTGTGGCCCCTTTGTAAACAAGCATTAAAATTACTCAGGACATAATACCCAGATACCCTCACCATAATAATGGTTTTCCTACACAAGAATCGCGGGCCCATATGGCTCGCGGCCCAAGATTAATAGACATGAAATGTTTATAGCAAGACAATACTAACATATTATAACCTTTGTAACTATACAGTTATACAAAACTGGTAGCCCTAGCTGGCTCGCGGCCCCCTGAGTTAACTAGCATTAATATCTACAAGAAGTAACAATATGAATTACTCTAACTTCAACAACAATCCTGTTATACAAAACTGGTAGCCCTAGCTGGCTCGCGACCCCTGAGTTAACTAGCATTGAAATCTACAAGAAGTAACAATATGAATTACTCTAACTTCAACAACAATCCTGTTATACAAAACTGGTAGCCCTAGCTGGCTCGCGGCCCCTGAGTTAACTAGCATTGAAATCTACAAGAAGTAACAATATGAATTACTCTAACTTCAACAACAATCCTGTTATACAAAACTGGTAGCCCTAGCTGGCTCGCGGCCCCTGAGTTAACTAGCATTGAAATCTACAAGAAGTAACAATACGAATTACTCTAACTTCAACAACAATCCTGTTATACAAAACTGGTAGCCCTAGCTGGCTCGCGGCCCCT
>CABFWO010004295.1:9816-23550 GCA_902155825.1 Timema genevievae | reverse complement strand
GTTGAATGGTGTTAGTGCTGCGGAGTGTTTCTTGGGAATTGAAGTCCCGTCGTATCGCGTCAGCAGGGGCCCGTATCGCGTCAACACGGGCAGGCTTAGGTGAGTGTACCCATTTCCTTCACGTTTGGTTGTAACTAGGTTACACTCGTTGCCCATTTTTTGTGCGATGGGGTGGGTTATTTAGTAGTTTCTCGCCCATATTCTAAAGCTTTGCAAACCATCATACCGAGAGGGCACCATATTAAATAGTTAATTTATTTTATGTTATTTGTTCAATGTAAAGCTGGAGTTCGAGAGATCTTCGGAGCTGGGGTTATCCATTTTATTCTATATATTTCTTGTTCCAAGTATTAAAATTTATGTTAAAAAACCATTAATACCTTTCAAACAAAGAAACGATAAATTAACGTGCATAGCTTTAGTTGATTGCCGTCTTTTGGCGAAAACTATTACTATATAGTCCAATAGCAGTTAGTAGTGGGCGATTCAATCTAGCCAAAATAACAGATAAAATTTACACCACCGTCGTTTGAAAACATGATCGTTTCAGTATACCAGCAATCTTGTAAATATTTTCATTAAACATATCTTCACATGGACTAAGGAATGAAAACGGGCCGGCGCAGACATTGGTTTTGATTGATATTGACTGGCGTCCAATCTATTACACGAAAATCCGAACAAAATCTTCCTGAAAGTATTTGCTGAGGCTAAGAATAATTCCAAGTCCGTAATGGAATCAGAAATCAAATATAACAACTGACCTCAATTTCTTTAACAATCTCTATAGCCGAGTGGTATAGAGTAAGTGATGACAAGAAATCAATACGTGTTCTAATCCATTCACCTCCTGCAATTTTTTTTTCTCTAACCCTGTCTTTAATTTGAAAGATTCTTTTTTGGGGTTTTATTTTTATTTGGATAGGCTTATTCTCAGAAATTCATTTGACGAGAATTCTCTCATCTGAGATTGGTAAAAAAAAAAAATTCCCCTTCGATGGCCAAACAGCTTCCAATTAATAATTTAGATTTAAGCTTTTGAAAACAGTTTTCATCTGCGAGTACTAAATTAACGGGCTGTCATCGTGGCACTAGCGGCGCACTTTTATTTATGCCAACCGACCCCAGCGGCCGGCTCATCGGGCTTGTTCACAATTTCTTTTCCTTTGTTATTCGATTCTGATTTTTTAATATATAATATATGGTTTCTGCCTTCCCCCCTTTTCCCAACTAAAGTACTATCTATATTTTAAGGTCCCCGTCGGCCTTTTTGTGTGCGATGAGTCGGGTTTTTTGGTATTTCCCGGCCCGTATTCTATAGTGTTGCAACCCATCAGACTGCCATATTTAATAGTAGATTTATTTTATGTTTTTTGTTATATTTAAATCTGGAGTTCGAGAGCCCTTTGTGGGTGATGTTTTCCTTTTTATTCTCTATGTTTCTTGTTCCAAGTAGTAAAATTGATGTTTACATAATAATAAATACCTTACAAACATACAATAAATTATTGTGTGTCGCTTTAGTTGATTGTCATCTTTTGGCGAAATCTATTACTACATTGTCCAATAGCTGTTAGTAGATGGCGTTGAAAACTATCCCTTTATCCTTCGCAGACACCGACTGTTTTAATTCAATTATGTAAATTATTTATATTACATCATTGTTGGCAAATTTATAACCCAATCCAAAGCATATATTAAATTATTCGACACAATTCTTTGTTACCAAACTATTAACATTAATTCAAATGGGTATACTTGAAAATAGTCCTATATAAATATACTACCATACTCCAAACTTAACATTGTTATCAAACACTATTTCAGATAAAAGAAGGAAAAATAGTCTTGTGATTTACGCATTGGATTTCATTCTAACATTCTAGGACCAGATAAACCTATCAATTATCTGTAAAAATTCATTCTTTATTAATATTTCTGGTGAATGCTTGGTTTCCCCTAAACCAGGTACCTTATGCCTCTCCCTTTACCAGGACAAGGGATTGGTTAAACTAGCTATAATATTTATTTTCAAAACTCACATTCATCGGTCTTTAAAAATATATATATATATAGGTCATTTCTTTAAAAAAAATTCTTTATGTTGTACTTTTTTTTACCATACACATTGGCTACAAACATGATAATCCTTATACACTTCGTTGGTTGCAGCGTATAAGATGTTAGTCTTTCAATAGACTGAACTGCTAACGACAGGGAAATCGATGTTCGAATCCGGGTCAAATGTAATGAGGCTGGTATTTCCTTAATGGTTTTTCACTCTTCCTCCATGGAAATTCAGGTACACTTCTTTTAAATTAAACCTTATTCGTCCATAATAATTATTATTAGTATCACCGTCTCCTACTACCCGTTCGAATTATACGCACTTACGCTAATGTGTAATGGTAGGGTGATTGTGAGATGAAATGGAGGACGTACAGTTTAACGTGGGATCCAAACCTCGGTGGAGGCCTGGCACATACAAGTTGTGATTAATACATGTATTGTCAGAGGTGAAGGGTTTGGCAATCAAATAAATCTGTGACAGGCGTAAATCATAACATAATCAATACATCTGATGCATATAGTCTGAATAGGTATTAAGACGCTGTACTACAAAAAATGAAGTTTAAAAAAAATCAAAATATTTATTAATGCAGGCAACCAATCATAAATACTCTAACATAAAATGTTTTCAACACAAAGTTGCCGATATGAGAAGATATGTTAAGCAGTGAACTTTGTATCCTCTTTGCTTGTATGGTTGTGAAATACACATTCCTGGTGAGACAATGCAGACACTAAGCAGAGCCTTTTAATTGAATGTATATTTTTTAGTTTCAATTTTTAAAATAATTTCTTTAGAATTTGTTGGCCCATGTAAGCCCTGACCACAGACAAATAGTATACCCAGACACTCAACCTCCAGGTTAAAATGGTTGTGTTCCTTTTGGCAGCTTGAGCCCTTCAACACTAGGATCGCTGCGGTTAGTCCTATCATCTCCCAGCAGTGACACTAGCAAAGCCCGGCGATGAAGGACTCAAGCTGGCAAAAGGAGTAAAACCCCCATAAGGTTGATAATCTCTTTCTTACTTGTCTGTGGTCTTGGCCCTGGTCATAAATAGGATGGAAATACATCCACGATGGACCTGGGCTAAAGGCCAGCCGATACAGTGAAAGCCTGCTTAAACCGTACTATCAAGATGGGGATGCCCCCCTCTGCTGGGCGCTTGGCGGACTCGGGAGTGAAATCCCGGGCATTGTGAAGGGCCCAGCGGGGGAGGGTACCGGGGGCGTAATATACCCTAAATTGTAAAAGTAAAGTCAAAGTTATGTGGAAAAACGGCCCGGATTTAAAGTTTGTAAGATACCGGGCCTGTAAACACTGAATAATAATTTAAAAAAACTATCAAGAGTGCGAGAGCACTATTAATAAAAATCTTATTTTAAAAATATGAATGATAGAGGAAGGAGAATAAATAATAGGAAAAGTAAGATTCTGGTATTATAGTGTTTCATAATATACAAACACATTTTTTACACTGCTAAAATTGATAATATTTTACTATTTTATTGGTCCTTCAATAGACAATAATAAACCTTCCTTTCTCAATTAATGTATACATTTTATATTAGTACTAAAACATGTTAGGCCTATGTGCATATGTATTACTTCGATTGTTGCGGTAGTGAGTTTATTTTTGTATTAAAATTACAAATTTGTTAGACAAAATTAACATATTACATTTTTTGTAAATTAAAATCTTTATTAACTAAAATTAGTAAATTTATACTTGAAGGATCTTTATGTAAACTAATCGCCCCTCCTGACAACAGGTCTTGGATCCGCTCTTGTTCTTTCTTGGGATTTTCTAAACAATTTTCTGTTTTGTATTTTCTTCTAGTGCCTCCATGAGCCATACAACACCCACCTTTCTTAGCATCTTTGAAACAATTTTCTTCTATACATTTTGCTTTAGTTCTTCCATGAACTTTACAAAACCCTCCTTTCTGAGCATTTTTTGAACAATTTTCTTCTTTGCACTTTACTTTAGCACCTCCATGGACTTTACAAAATCCTCCTTTTTGAGCATTTTTAGAACAATTTTCTTCCTTACATTTAACTTTAGTACCTCCATGGAATATACAAAGCCCTCCTTTCTGAGGATATTTAGAACAATTTTCTGCTTTACATTTTGTTACGGTCCCTCCATGAACTATACAAAGCCCCCCTTTCATTGCATTTTTTAAACAATTTTCTTTTTTACATGTTATATTACCTCCATGGCCTTTACAAAACCCTCCTTTATGAGCATTTTTAGAACAATTATCTTTTTTACATTTTGCTTTAGTGCCTCCATGGAATATACAAAGGCCTCCTTTTTGAGGATATTTAGAACAGTTTTCTAATTTACATTTTCTTCCAGTCCCTCCATGAACAATACAAAACCCTCCTTTCTGAGCATATTTTGAACAATTTTCTGCTTTACATTTTCTTCCAGACCCTCCATGGATTATACAAAACCCCCCTGTCTTGGCATTTTTTAAACAATTTTTTGCTTCACATTTCCTCCTTGTCCCACCATGAATTATACAAAAACCCCCTTTCATAGCATATTTAGAACAATTTTCTGCTTTGCATTTTCTTCCAGACCCTCCATGGACTATACAAAACCCTCCTTTCTGAGCATATTTAGAACAATTTTCTTCTTTACATTTTGCTACAGTTCCTCCATGGATTACACAATATCCCCCTCTTTTAGCATATTTAGAACAATTTTCTGCGTTACATTTTTTCGCAATCCCACTATGAACTCTACAATGCCCTCCTTTTTGGGCATTATTAGAACAATTTTCTTCTTTACATTTTATTCCAGTCCCTTGATGGGATGAATAATTTTCTTCTGATCTGTGAACATTAGGACGGTTTTGGATATTTCTTACATTAGATTTATAATTTTTGCCCATAGTAAATGGTTTAGTGTAATCATCTTTTTCTTTCTGTAACTAAAGAAAACAGCTATATATAATCAAATGTCCTGCATTTGAAAGTATCAACAATTAGTAAATTAGAAAAAAATATATATATATCACAACAACAATAAGAACATTTAAAAAAGAAAAAAAGGAAAAAAAAATACTTTTTTTGTTTTGATTGCCATATTAAATTAACTTTGTATATATTATTTTGAGCATAGTAACTCAAATTAATAATTCCTAATCAAATGAAAAAAACAAACAAAAAAAACAATCAATCCTAGGGGATACCTATTTTATTAATTCAATATTTATTTTTTGGAATTTCAAGAATTATTGATACAGATTGAGAGGTAATGGAAAAAATATTATCAAAATTGGTTGATGAATTAGTGAACATTATAAATGAATACCTTGAGTTGGTTCTCTGAAGTGGAGTAACTTGGAATTGACTGTATTGTATTTATGGATGAATCATAAAACTGCTGTTTAGTTTTCACATCAACATATAAATCATCTGACATATCAGATTTCTCCTACAGTTACAAAGGAACATATTTTGTCAGAGACAAATAACACAAGTCTAATATATTATTCAAATACAATTAGCTCCCTCATAGAACACGATTTGTAAGAGTTGTAAAATACAGGTTTCAATATCAAACAGGTTTGTATCAAGCAACAAAGTCAAAGGTTTTAAATTTAAAATCTGGAATTTGTACAGCAAATAATGTGGTCACTAATACTATGGTTTGGTCCAATTTTAAATGTTGCATTCACGAATGAGTACTTTCCATATCAGCTCATCTATGGCACCAAGATGATTTAAATAAAAGTGAATTTCTCTAGGAATTTGTGAGTAGTATGAGATCAATATCTTAAAATAATTAAAATAGTAAAAGACAATCTACCTTAATTTCTTCTTTGATTGAAATAAAGCATACAGATTCCATTTTCACTTCAGATGTTTGATAATTTAGTCTTTCATTATTTATTTGATTATCAAAATAATTTTCTGCATATGATTCCACCTAGAATGTAAATGTTTATTAGTTAATTATATCACAGTGAGATATTAAAATAATATTTACTCATCAAAATAAATTGCATAGTGTAAGTGAAAAATTTAACTTATCAGTCATTATGTTTTTACATATGTATATGCTGCAAATATTTACATCCATGATGATTCTCAAATGTTTAGTAAATTAAAGTGTACTTTCTGAGAATAAAATCAGACTAAAAGTTCCTTCAAACATAGCACAGCCAAAGGATGATTCATAATGGAGACTTTTTTTTTTATCGTTGAAACACTTTGTTGTTAGTGTAGTGACTATTAGGGAATTATTTTTACTCAATTCATCAACATACCTAAAATAAAGGACTGTCAATATGTTAGATTTTCAAAGAGAATAATCTTGACTTAAGGAAAAAAAAAGTATCAGCATAAAATAGTATCGCCATATCCATAGGCAGAAGTGATGTTCATCTAACTGAGAAAAGTGATTAACAAAGCTGCTATCCCATCAAAGTGTTGGACTGCAAGAGTATTTTCCTCAATGAAGCCTGTTTTATACAAATACTTAACATAAATTGAGACAACATTTCTAAAAGCTTTAGATATTGAATATGCACCATAAAGAAGGGTAATTATGAGAGTGGCTCATGAGACAAAAATAAATTCTGTAGAAGAGCTATGGCAGCTAGAGAAAGATAATAATTTTAATGCCTTGACATTGCTTCTGCAATGGAAAGGAAAAAAAAACTTTCAGGTTGGGACCAGAATTATATAATTAACCTTAAATTAAATACACACTGTTAAATCATTAAAGAAAACATGTTAGAGAATGTGTAAACTTAATGACTCGTTTAGGAGTAATATGCCTATTACTAATTCAGACTTTTTCTAATGTGTTCATTTATCTTGAATCATGATATAAGAGTATGTTCATTTAGGATGTTTTATAGATGTGAAGCGTGGTTTTGTCAGGAGACACACAAGAGCAAGGCGAATGCGATTGAAATGATATATCTAAGAAAAGTATGTGGAAAACATATGGACAGAGTCAATAATGATTGAATGTTGAAGGAGTGCAGTTTGAAAGGGAATACAATAGGGCATTGTGAAAGAAGCATGTTACGTTGGTTTGGGCATGTTGAGAGAAAGCGTGTGGATCAAAAGGAATGAGTAGGCCATGTAAGACGTGGCTAAATGTTGTTGACATATGTGTGAAAAGGAGAAACGTTATGAGTTTTAATACTAAAAGAGCATGTATTAATCAGTGTATGGATGTTGTTGAAGCAAAGGGAATATGCAAAGTTAGGGAAGTGTGGAGAAAGTTTAAAGAGGATGAATTAAGTATGGAGTTATTGTTTTTTGAGCTATCTGCAGTTTCTTGCCACCCCATATTCATTTTGAATAATAATGATGTTAAATTGTGATTAGTGTATGGAACCTATGATTTCTATTTTCAGTTGTCACCAATAGACGGCAAACAAATCTTACTTTTTCATACATTTACATTAATGCTTGGCACTAACAATAAAAACATAATAATTTTGAATCACATCAGATTTTTTATATAATACATGCATGGATAGTAAATATTGTATGGATAAAATGTGGATGGATTTATCTATGTAAGGACAAAAGGGAAATATCAAAATGACCTGCCAAGGTATCTAAAAAATGTACTCATGCGATTTCAGATGGAAAATAACAAGCCCATTTCAATAAACACGAAAACCAATCTCAAGCTTGGCTCAGAAACAGAAAATATTAAGTTGATGTGACATTACTATAGAAATTTTATAGAGTCCCTCAATGCCTCATGAAGGTCAGCCAGGCAACAAGACCAGATCTGGCAGGCAGTGAATTATTTCACCAGGTTCTAGAATTTTCCATCAGACATCCATTGGAGGCATTTGGTATGAGTATTGTGTAAAAGGAACAGTCAATCTCGATCTAGTGTTCAACTAGCACATAAATGGTCATCCATTAGCTGCCAGTGTTGGTGCTGATTGGCGATCCGATGTAAGCAACTTTAAATCTGTGATTTGCCACTTAGCCATATTGTTTGGGTGCATTATTTCTGGACCACCAGAAAACAAAACATCGCTACCCTGTTTTTGACGAACACTGAATATGTCTCTATGTCTAGTGCTATTGACACAATATCTCCAAGAATATTTTATGATGCTTGGAAGACTTCCAAATACTATATTCAAGGACAACTTTGCCTGTATACAAATAGCTGAGGAACCCGAGCAGCATCAAGGCATGAAGCAAGTAAATATAAGGTATTATTTAATTTGAGAGGTCCTGTACAGTGGAAAGTTGGAATTGCAGTATGTGCCGACTGGTGAACGTGAGATTCCCAGCACACAAACACATAACTTTAAGAAACTGTTTGGGAGTATCCACAAAATCTAAGTTCACAGCCTAACTGATTCCATCGATTTATTGTTTATATCCCTGAATGATATTACTGATATTGTAACATAATATATGTATACTATAGGTTCATATTTACTTATTTTATGTATAGTTTAAATCCAGACCCCCCCTTCCAAAATTGTAAAATGGTGATCCTTTCACCTCAGTTTTAATTTGAGGTTCCTTCTGAATTTGTAATTCATAGTTATTCTCTGGTTCTCTCTTGATTTCTTCCACATTTACGAATGTGAAACTATTACAAGGCTCCATTTTGTATCTGTAACATACAAAGACCAAAACATCAAGTTATGAAATTCAAAATTTCATCAAGCCTTAATCTTTTATAAATGATGTTCATCAATTTGGGTAGTGCAGGTAATATAGTGATTTATGTAGGAAGGAATCAACCTTAATTTGTTGTTTTGGGTAATTTCTATATTTTGAAACTGGGCTAGGAGTGATGCCGGCAAATGCCAAAATCATTGGCCACTCATATTGGTTAATCTGAATTTATAAAACCCTTCCTTCACCTCTGGTAAAGTGTATGCTTTCACGCTTTTGTGAATGTAAGGAATGCCAGGCCCTCACCGTGACTCGGAACACTCTATAAACTGTAGGTCCCCTCTGGTTTCCATCATCATCATTCTCACCTACCATCCTACCAACTGGGGATAGTGTAATTCACCTTAATGGTGCCCAACCTCAGAAATGAATTCCTTCATAAGCGAGGAGAGCAGAGGTAGGACAGGTCAAATGGCCAAGATCTTGAGCAGTAACCCCACCCCCTTGTCTTGTAGTGCTTATGCATCATTCCTGAATAAAATATAATTTTTTTTTTTTGCCCTTATGGATGTGGGCGGTATTTTTTAGAACCTAACCTAATCTACATTCCACCTGTTACTAACCTAAATAGGATAGTAAACACTCACCCTCTCGAGAGTGCCTGGATGAGCGATGAGGGGGAACAAGTTCTGGTGGTTCCTGGTGAGAATTGTAGACAGCTGTTGATGGATCAGGCTCAAAATTTGTGAGAGCATAGGCCAGACCCAGTAACAAAATAAAGTGCCGATAAAGCTTCCCTATCAGGAATAGTTCTGGAATAACTGGAACTATGTAATTCTAAGGAGGATTTAACATATAATTTATTTTAGACGAGGAAAAAAGGCAAGAAATAAGAAAAAAGAAAAATTACCTGAACAGGGATTTGAGGCTTGGTCAGCTTTGTGTGCCAACTGCTCTACCAGATATTGACGTTTTTGCCTTATTAGTGTTTTAAATTCTTTTTGACTGGGCCTACATCTCAAACTCCCAAAGTATTAAAACGGCTAATAGTTATCCTTAATAATTATTCCAAGAGAAGACTGCATTTCAAAAGTGACAAACTATAGTCCTATTGTACAGTTTTTTCAAAATAACATAATTCGTATCACAATGAAACAAGATACCATTATTTAAATATTATATTCTAATAGATGCACAAACTTTAGATACAAAGTTTGAGTAGACCTACAATATAATCGATTGATTAGTCCCTCTATTCCATGACCAATTTGTATGTCTAAATAAAAAAAAATACGCTATTTCGATTACTTTTCAACTACACTCCACAGATCAAGTAAACTTCTCAACATAATAACAGTTCACAGATCAATATAGTATGACCTTTATTATAATGAAAGCAGGTACGGTAGCAACCTAAAATTTAAAGCCAGTTAATACTATTAGTTATTGAATATGTCTGTAGAGTATTCTCTAAACACAAGAATATTCAAAGTAGTTAAAAAGAAATACTTCTAAATCGTAAGGCTGGGTTTATATTATTACATAAAGCATAGTCAATAGTAAATCGTGTAGAGCGTACAGTGTACAATTCATAAGAAAATTACCATCGGTTTACTATGAAACGTAATGTATAGAGTCTTACTTAAATCGACTATCTTTGATTAATATAAAAGGGCCTAAACTATTTCCACTACTAGATAATGTATCTACATACACTTCAACTAAAGGTTCAGTAAAAAAAAGTTAATTAAATTTGAAACTTGACCTTTACTTACTCAGGGAATGATATTATAACAACTATATTTATAAAACTAGTAAAGGAAAGTATAAGTCCTATATTATTACAAATAATTAAATTATTTTTTTGTAACTGGAATAGTTCCAGATAAAATTATATAGACCTTGGTTGTTCCTCTGGATAAAAAAGGCACTAAAGATATTTGTAGTAACTATAGGCCTGTTTGTCTCATCTCAAATCTTGCAAAAATAATAGAAAAATCTGTCAAAAATAAACTCTTGAAATATTTCAATAGAAACAACTATTTTTTTGCTGGATAATATGGTTTCTTGAAAGACTCTAATACTCAAGCTGCAGCTACTGACCTAATAATAAAGATTCAAAATACTATTGACAAGGGAAACTTGGGAATGGGTTTGTTTATTGACCTGACCAAGGCTTTTGATACAGTTGATCACATGATATTGATTGATAAATTAAAGTGTATTCAAGTAAAGAAGTCGCTGTTTAAATGGCTCAAAAATTACTTAATTTGTAGATGCCAAAGAATTCTGATAAAAAACGAGCAAGGCTCTAAAATTTTTAGTGACTATAAACAAATAGTGTGTGGTGCTCACCAAGGTTCAATCCTCAGACCCATTCTTTTCTTGGTTTATATAAATGATATACACAAAAGTAATTTGATGACATTTTCTTATATTATGAAAATATTCAACTTGTGAATGCGAGGAATGCCAGGCCTCCACCGTGGTTCAGATTCCACGTTAAACTGTAGGTCCTCCATTTAATCTCACAATCACCCTACCATTACACATTAGCGTAAGTGCGTATAACCCAAACGGGTAGTAAGACGCGGTGCTAATAATAATAATAATAATAATAATAATAATAATAATAATAATAATAATAATAATAATAATAATAATAATAATAATTATTATTATTATTATTATTATTATTATTATTATTATTATTATAAGAATATTAATTTAAATGTTCTACAAAATAATGTTCAATCCAACATCACTTCATTGCCAGACTGTATTCATACCAATAAACGCTCTATTAATTAAAAAAACTAAACTTATCCTATTCTCAAAACCTAGCCATAAAAGAATAATAAAAAAGAAAATAATCATGGAAAATGAGATACTGGAATATGTAACTTAGACTCTATTACTAATCTGAGCCTAAATATTGACAAGCATCTCTTATGGGACAGTCACATAAATAATATAACAAAAAAAACTAATTCCTATTGCAGGAGCATTAAGCCAATGTGTCTATGCATTAACTAATCCAGTAAAAGTAACTATTTTTCTTTAGTACACTCATATCTAATATAATATGAGCAATATTTGGGGGTTTGCAACCAAATTGAGACTTAAAAGACTACTCCAAAATAGAATTATTAGATCACTATATCAATTACCTGTCATAGAATATAGAACTACTGAAATTTATAAATATCTGGAATTAATGCCTCTCGATAGACTGATTATATGCCAAACAGGCATTCTTTCTAACAAAATAAATAAAAATTAAAAGTACCCACAAATTAAAATTCCCTCAGCCAGGTCATCATACTAGAGGTTCACTTAAAATATAACATGAATCTTTTAACACTGTAAACTATGGAACAAATTCAACTTTAAATAAAATGACTATAATATGTAATGCAATTCCAACAGATATCACTGGCTTACTTGAACTGACAAGTTAAAAAAAATATTACAAATTTTTTATTTGCCAGTGAACAACCTTAAACCCAACATACCAAAACTATGTAAAGTTTTTGACCACCTCTCCTCTATTTATGATTAAAATTGGTCTACAATACTGTAAAATACTTCACTTAAGTCTCATTCTATCTACTTGCTTTCAATCACAATTATTCTAATAAATTCATATTTTCTCAGTAAACATTTTAGAATTTATTATTATTTTCCTGTATATACCTACATGTATTGTTTATTATTGTAATACTAATTAATTTTCCGCAACTTTTATTTTTATCTCAAAGTACTTTCTTATTAATTATTTGCTACTTTTTTATATACTTATTTTTATTTTTTTTTAGTGTTTATCTCACATTTATTGATAAAATGTATTCATCAATATTATCCTACATATTTCAAAATGATCTTATCTGTAACATTGTACTGTTACCATTTATCACTATAATATAACTGGATGGACGTATGTGGCTAAAATTCTCAGTCTGTCATCTGCATAGTTTTGTGTAAGAAAGAAAAAACTTTCGGGTATTTCTTTCTCTCTTACACCTACACAAGGAAAGGTGGCATTTCGACATCATTCATTAATTTGATTGACTATATGGGATACATCAATGTGTGATTAGTTAAATAAATATGTTAATAAAAGCTTTGTAGAGCATAACAAAGTTCTAAACTGGTTAATTTTTTTCTTTAAATAAGTTGATGTAGCCTAATATAGTTGTGTACTGACATAATCAAGCGGCAAGGCCGTATCAATATTTTTTCTATAGGGGTTGGGGGAGTGCTTGCCTGTGATGGTTCGACGTGAAGTTTCTAACAATAAATGTACGGAATACATTTATTTAAACATTAAATTCCTTTTGAAGCAATCTGAAGTGCTCTAAAATATAACTTGAGTTGTAGCAATTTGTAATTTTATATGAATTCACTTATCTAAAGGCTCACTTCGGTGACATTTTGGTTTACGTTCTACTCTTGTGTTAGACTAGACGGCTGATGACGGGAAGGTCAGGTTTCGATCCCGATTGGGTGCACTGAGGGTGGTTTTCCCTAAATGCTTTTCCCTTCACGCAAATGTGGGTGCACTTTAAACCTTCATAATCCCTAACACATTAGTGTAATTATTATATAAGTGAGGGTAGTAATACGTGGTGAAAAAAAACATAATTATACTATAAAGGGAACTGTCATGTGTCTGGGGGGAAAGGGGAGGGCTGATTTAGGGGGTTAAAGAGGTTGACTGGTGATGTTTGAACCCCTAAAAACTCTTTCTTCAGTATGGTCTTGATACTTAAATAAAATTAAGTAAATAATAGATCCATGTTCTTTATGATAAAATAAATATATACAGAGAGAGAAAGAATGAGTTAGGAGAGTGTGAGATGGTTATGAGAAGAGGAGGGGAGCGAGAGGGGGGAGGCGGGTATTGAGTACCTAAGAGAGGAACCTCACTCCATACCACACATACATCAGTCTGTCACCTGACCGCGCGTTCCTCACCTCAGTACTATGCGCGCGTGCGTGTTTTGTTATTCCACGTGACTTTTTTTTTTCTCTT